>JALMGA010000009.1:52336738-52354238 GCA_023333525.1 Aspidoscelis tigris stejnegeri
CTAAGGTTTGGGTTTGGGTTAGGGTTAGGGTTAGGGTTAGGGTTAGGGTTAGGGTTAGGGTTAGGGTTAGGGTTAGGGTAAGGGTGAGGATGAGGGTGAGGGTGAGGGTGAGGGCCAGGACTGAGCTAGGGTGAGGGTGAGGGTGAGGTATAGAGCTAGGGCTAGGGCTAGGGCTGGGCTAAGATTAGGGTTAGGGTTATGCCTAGGGCTAGGTCTAGGGCTACGACTAGGCTTAGGTGTATGGCTATGGCTATGGGTATGGCTATGGCTATGGCTATGGCTATGGCTATGGCTATGGCTATGGCTATGGCTTTGGCTAGGGCTAGGGCTAGGGCTAGGGCCAGGGCTAGGGCTAGGTCTAGGGCTAGGTCTAGATCTAGGGCTAGGGCTAGGGTTAGTGCTACGACTAGGGTTAGGGCTATTGCTAGGACTAGGTTCAGGTCTAGGGATAGGCCTAGCTCTGCTGGTAGGGCTAGGGCTAAGGCGAGGCATGGGCTAAACTTTGGGTTTGGTTTAGGGTTAGGGTTAGGATGAGGGTGAGGGCGAGGGCGAGGGCGAGGGTTAGGGTTAGGGTTAGAGTTAGGGTTAGGGTTAGGGTTAGGGTTAGTGTTAGTGTTAGGGTTAGGTTTAGGTTTATGTTTAGGTTTAGGTTTAGGTTTAGTGTTCGGGTTCGGGTTCGGGTTCGGGTTCGGGTTCGGGTTCGGGTTCGGGTTCGGGTTCGGGTTAGGGTTAAGGTTAGGGTTAGGGTTAGGGTTAGGGTTAGGCCTAGGCCTAGGCCTAGGCCTAGTGCTACGACTTGGGCTAGGGATAGGGATAGGGCTCGGGCTCGGGCTGGTCTAGGGCTAGGGCTAGGGCTAGGGCTAGGGATAGGGCTAGGGCTAGGGCTAGGGCTAGGGCTAGGGCTAGGGCTAGGGCTAGGGCTAGGGCTAGGGCTAGGGCTAGGGCTAGGGCTAGGGCTAGGGCTAGGGCTAGGGCTAGGGCTAGGGCTAGGCCTAGGGCTAGGTCTAGGGCTAGGGCTAGGGCTAGGGCTAGGGCTAGAGTTACGGCTAGGGCTAGTGTTAGGGCTCCGGTTACGGTTATGGTTAGGGCTACGGCTAGGTCTAGGGCCTTGGGTGGGCTAGGGTTAGGGTTAGGGTAAGAGTTAGTGTTAGTGTTAGTGTTAGTGTTAGTGTTAGGGTTAGGGTTAGGGTTAGGGTTAGGTTTATGGCTACGGCTATGGCAACGGCTAGGGCTTGGGCTAGGGCTAGGGTTAAAGCTAGTCCTAGGGCTAGGGCTAGGGCTAGGGCTAGGGCTAGGGCTAGGGCAAGGGCTAGGGCTAGGGCTAGGGCTAGGGCTAGGGCTAGGGCTAGGGCTAGGGCTAGGGCTAGGCCTAGTGCTACGACTTGGGCTAGGGATAGGTATAGGGCTTGGGCTCGGGCTGGTCTAGGGCTATGGCTATGGCTATGGCTAGGGCTAGGGCTAGGGCTAGGGCTAGGGCTAGGGCTAGGGCTAGGGCTAGGGCTAGGTCTAGGTCTAGGTCTAGGGCTAGGGCTAGGGCTAGGGCTAGGCCTAGGGCTAGGTCTAGGGCTAGGGCTAGGGCTAGGGCTAGAGTTACGGCTAGGGCTAGTGTTAGGGCTCCGGTTACGGTTATGGTTAGGGCTAAGGCTAGGTCTAGGGCCTTGGGTGGGCTAGGGTTAGGGTTAGGGTAAGAGTTAGTGTTAGGGTTAGTGTTAGTGTTAGGGTTAGGGTTAGGGTTAGGGTTAGGTTTATGGCTACGGCTATGGCAACGGCTAGGGCTTGGGCTAGGGCTAGGGTTAAAGCTAGTCCTAGGGCTAGGGCTAGGGCTAGGGCTAGGGCTAGGGCTAGGGCTAGGGCTAGGGCTAGGGCTAGGGCTAGGGCAAGGGCTAGGGCTAGGGCTAGGGTTAGGGCTAGGGCTAGGGCTAGGGTTAGTGCTACGACTTGGGCTAGGGCTATTGCTAGGACTCGGTTCAGGTCTAGGGCTAGGCCTAGCGCTGCTGGTAGCGCTAGTGCTAAGGCGAGGCCTGGGCTAAAGTTTGGGTTTGGTTTAGGGTTAGGGTTAGGATGAGGGTGAGGGCGAGGGCGAGGGCGAGGGCGAGGGCGAGGGCGAGGGTTAGTGTTAGTGTTAGTGTTAGTGTTAGTGTTAGTGTTAGTGTTAAAGTTAGGTTTAGGTTTAGGTTTAGGTTTAGGTTTAGGTTTAGGTTTAGGTTTAGGTTTAGGTTTAGGTTTAGGTTTAGGTTTAGGTTTAGGGTTCGGGTTCGGGTTCGGGTTCGGGTTAGAGTTAGGTTTAGGTTTAGGGTTAGGGTTAGGGTTAGGGTTAGGGTTAGGGTTAGGGTTAGGGTTAGGGTTAAGGTTAGTGTTAGTGTTATTGTTAGGGTTAGGGTTAGGCCTAGGCCTAGGCCTCGGCCTAGGCCTAGTGCTACGACTTGGGCTAGGGACAGGGATAGGGCTCGGGCTCGGGTTCGGGCTTGGGCTCGGGCTCGGGCTGGGCTCGGGCTCGGGCTCGGGCTCGGGCTAGGGCTCGGGCTCGGGCTAGGGCTAGAGTTACGGCTAGGGCTAGGGTTAGGGCTACGGTTACGGTTATGGTTAGGGCTACGGCTAGGTCTAGGGCCTGGGGTGTGCTAGGGTTAGGGTTAGGGTAAGAGTTAGTGTTAGTGTTAGTGTTAGTGTTAGTGTTAGGGTTAGGGTTAGGGTTAGGGTTACGGTTAGGGTTAGGGTTAGGGTTAGGTTTATGGCTACGGCTACGGCAACGGCTAGGGCTTGGGCTAGGGCTAGGGTTAAAGCTAGTCCTACGTCTAGGTCTAGGTCTAGGGCTAGGTCTAGGTCTAGGTCTAGGTCTAGCGCTAGGTCTAGGTCTAGGTCTAGGTCTAGGTCTAGGTCTAGGTCTAGGTCTAGGACTAGGTCTAGGTCTAGGTCTAGGTCTAGGTCTAGGTCTAGGTCTAGGTCTAGGTCTAGGTCTAGGTCTAGGGCTAGGGCTAGGGCTAGGGCTAGGGCTAGGGCCAGGGCCAGGGCTAGGGCTAGGGCAAGGGCCAGAGCTGGGCTAGGGTTAGGGCGAGTGCTACGACTAGGGCTAGGGCTAGGGCTAGGACTACGGTCAGTTCTAGGGCTAGGGCTAGCTGTGCTGCTAGGGCTAGGGCTAGGGTAGGGCTAGGGCAAGGGCTAGGGCTAGGGTAGAACTGGGCTAAGGTTTGGGTTTGGGTTAGGTTTAGGGTTAGGGTTAGGTTTAGTTTTACGGTAAGGGTGAGGATGAGGGTGAGGGTGAGGGCCAGGACTGAGCTAGGGTGAGGGTGAGGGTGAGGGTGAGGTCTAGGTCTAGGTCTAGGGCTGGGCTAAGATTAGGGTTAGGGTTATGCCTAGGGCTAGGGCTCGGGCTACGGCTATTCTTAGGTCTAGGGCTACGGTTAGGGCTAGGATAGGGCTAGGGCTAGGGCTAGGGCTAGGGCTAGGGCTAAGGCTAGGGCTAGAGCTAGGGCTACGGCTATTCTTAGGTCTAGGTCTACGGTTAGGTGTAGGGTAGGGCTAGGCCTAGGGCAAGGGTTAGGGTTAGGGTCAAGGTTAGGGATATGTTAGTCTTTTAGTCTTAGTCTTAGTCTTAGTCTTAGTCTTAGTCTTAGTCTTAGTCTTAGTCTTAGTCTTAGTCTTAGTCTTAGTCTTAGGGTTAGTCTTAGGGTGAGGGTTAGGGTTAGGGTTAGGGTTAGGGTTAGGATTAGGGTTAGGGTTAGGGTTAGGGTAAGGGTAAGGGTAAGGGTTAGGGTAAGGGTAAGGGTTAGGGTTAGGGTTATAGTTACGCCTAGGGCTAGGATTAGGGCTAGGCCTAGGGTTAGGTTTAGGGTTAGGCTTAGGCTTAGGCTTAGGCTTAGGGTCGGCTTAGGGTTAGGCTTAGGTCTAGGATTAGGGTTACGTTTACGTCTTTGGCTGGGGCTGCGCTAGGGTGATGGTGAGGGTGAGCGTGAGAGTTAGGGTTAGGGTTAGGTTTAGGTTTAGGGCTAGTGGTAGGGCTTGGGCTAGGGCTAGGGCTAGGGCTTGGGCTACGGTTAGGGTTAGGGTTAGGGTTAGTGTTAGTGTTAGTGTTAGTGTTAGGGTTAGGGTTAGGGTTAGGGTTAGGGTTAGGGTTAGGGTTAGGGTTTGGTTTAGGGTTAGGGTTAGGGTTAGGGTTAGGGTTAGGGTTAGGGTTAGGGTGAGGGTGAGGGCTAGGGCTAGGGCTAGGGCTAGGGCTAGGGCTAGGGCTAGGGCTAGGGCTAGGGCTAGGGCTAGGGCTAGGGCTAGGGCTAGAGCTAGAGCTAGGGCTAGGGCTAGGGCTAGGGCTTGGGTTGGTCCTAGGGTTAGGGTTGGGGCTAAAGTTAGGGATAGTGCTACGGGAAGTGTTAGGTCTAGCGGTATATCTTTGGGTAAAAATGGGCTAAGTTTAGGGTTAGGGTTATGCCTAGTGCTAGGGCTAGGGCTACGGCTAGGCTTAGGTCTATGGCTATGGCTATGGCTATGGCTATGGCTATGGCTATGGCTAGGGCTATGGCTAGGGCTAGGGCTAGGGCTAGGGCTAGGGCTAGGGTTAGTGCTACGACTAGGGCTAGGGCTATTGCTAGGACTAGGTTCAGGTCTAGGGCTAGGCCTAGCGCTGCTGGTAGGGCTAGGGCTAAGGCGAGGCGTGGGCTAAGGTTTGGGTTTAGTTTAGGGTTAGGGTAAGGATGAGGGTGAGGGCGAGGGCGAGGGCGAGGGTTAGTGTTAGTGTTAGTGTTAGTGTTAGTGTTAGTGTTAGTGTTAGTGTTAGTGTTAGTGTTAGTGTTAGTGTTAGTGTTAGTGTTAGTGTTAGTGTTATGGTTAGGTTTAGGTTTAGGTTTAGGTTTAGGTTTAGGTTTAGGTTTAGGGTTCGGGTTCGGGTTCGGGTTTGGGTTTGGGTTTGGGTTAGGGTTAGGGTTAGGGTTAGGGTTAGGGTTAGGGTTAGGGTTAAGGTTAGGGTTAAGGTTAGGGTTAGGGTTAGGGTTAGGGTTAGGGTTAGGGTTAGGGTTAGGGTTAGGGTTAGGCCTAGGCCTAGGCCTAGTGCTACGACTTGGGCTAGGGCTAGGGCTAGGGATAGGGCTAGGGCTCGGGCTTGGGCTCGGGTTCGGGCTCGGGCTTGGGCTCGGGCTTGGGGTGGGCTAGGGTTAGGGTTAGGGTAAGAGTTAGTGTTAGGGTTAGTGTTGGTGTTAGGGTTAGGGTTAGGGTTAGGGTTAGGGTTAGGGTTAGGTTTATGGCTACGGCTACGGCAACGGCTAGGGCTTGGGCTAGGGCTAGGGTTAAAGCTAGTCCTAAGGCTAGGGCTAGGGCTAGGGCTAGGGCTAGGGCTAAGGCTCGGGCTCGGGCTCGGGCTAGGGCTAGGGCTAGGGCTAGGGCTAGGGCTAGGGCTAGGGCTAGGGCTAGGGCTAGGGCTAGGGCTAGGGCTAGGGTTAGTGCTACGACTAGGGCTAGGGCTATTGCTAGGACTAGGTTCAGGTCTAGGGCTAGGCCTAGCGCTGCTGGTAGGGCTAGGGCTAAGGCGAGGCCTGGGCTAAGGTTTGGGTTTGGTTTAGGGTTATGGTTAGGGTGAGGGTGAGGGCGAGGGTTAGTGTTAGTGTTAGTGTTAGTGTTAGTGTTAGTGTTAGTGTTAGTGTTAGGGTTAGGGTTAGTGTTAGGGTTAGGGTTAGGTTTAGGTTTAGGTTTAGGTTTAGGGTTCGGGTTCGGGTTCGGGTTCGGGTTCGGGTTCAGGTTCGGGTTAGGTTTAGTGTTAGGGTTAGGGTTAGGGTTAGGGTTAGGGTTAAGGTTAGGGTTAGGGTTAGGGTTAAGGTTAGGCTTAAGGTTAGGCCTAGGCCTAGGCCTAGGCCTAGGCCTAGTGCTACGACTTGGGCTAGGGATAGGGATAGGGCTCGGGCTCATGCTCGGGCTCTGGTTCGGGCTCGGGCTCGGGCTCGGGCTGGGCTAGGGCTAGGGCTAGGGCTAGGGCTAGGGCTAGGGCTAGGGCTAGGGCTAGGGCTAGGGCTAGGGCTAGGGCTAGGGCTAGGGATAGAGTTACGGCTAGGGCTAGGTTTAGGGTACGGTTACGGTTATGGTTAGGGCTATGGCTAGGTCTAGGGCCTGGGGTGGGCTAGGGTTAGGGTTAGGGTAAGAATTAGTGTTAGTGTTAGTGTTAGTGTTAGTGTTAGTGTTAGTGTTAGGGTTAGGGTTAGGGTTAGGGTTAGGGTTAGGGTTAGGTTTATGGCTACGGCTACGGCAACGGCTAGGGCTTGGGCTAGGGCTAGGGCTAGGGTTAAAGCTAGTCCTACGGCTAGGTCTAGGTGTAGGTCTAGGTGTAGGTCTAGGTCTAGGTCTAGGTCTAGGTCTAGGTCTAGGTCTAGGTCTAGGTCTAGGTCTAGGTCTAGGTCTAGGTCTAGGTCTAGGGCTACGGCTACGGCTACGGCTACGGCTACGGCTACGGCTAGGGCTAGGGCTAGGGCTAGGGCCAGGGCTAGGGCTAGGGCAAGGGCCAGAGCTGGGCTAGGGTTAGGGCGAGTGCTACGACTAGGGCTAGGGCTAGGGCTAGGACTACGGTCAGTTCTAGGGCTAGGGCTAGCTGTGCTGCTAGGGCTAGGGCTAGGGTAGGGCTAGGGCAAGGGCTAGGGCTAGGGTAGAACTGGGCTAAGGTTTGGGTTTGGGTTAGGTTTAGGGTTAGGGTTAGGTTTAGTTTTAGGGTAAGGGTGAGGATGAGGGTGAGGGTGAGGGCCAGGACTGAGCTAGGGTGAGGGTGAGGGTGAGGGTGAGGGTGAGGTTTAGGTCTAGGTCTAGGTCTAGGTCTAGGGCTGGGCTAAGATTAGGGTTAGTGTTAGTGTTAGTGTTAGTGTTAGTGTTAGTGTTAGTGTTAGTGTTAGTGTTAGTGTTAGTGTTAGTGTTAGGGTTAGGGTTAGTGTTAGGGTTAGGGTTAGGTTTAGGTTTAGGTTTAGGTTTAGGTTTAGGGTTAGGGTTAGGGTTAGGGTTAGGGTTAAGGTTAGGGTTAGGGTTAGGGTTAAGGTTAGGCTTAAGGTTAGGCCTAGGCCTAGGCCTAGGCCTAGGCCTAGTGCTACGACTTGGGCTAGGGATAGGGATAGGGCTCGGGCTCATGCTCGGGCTCTGGTTCGGGCTCGGGCTCGGGCTCGGGCTGGGCTAGGGCTAGGGCTAGGGCTAGGGCTAGGGCTAGGGCTAGGGCTAGGGCTAGGGCTAGGGCTAGGGCTAGGGCTAGGGCTAGGGATAGAGTTACGGCTAGGGCTAGGTTTAGGGTACGGTTACGGTTATGGTTAGGGCTATGGCTAGGTCTAGGGCCTGGGGTGGGCTAGGGTTAGGGTTAGGGTAAGAATTAGTGTTAGTGTTAGTGTTAGTGTTAGTGTTAGTGTTAGTGTTAGTGTTAGGGTTAGGGTTAGGGTTAGGGTTAGGGTTAGGTTTATGGCTACGGCTACGGCAACGGCTAGGGCTTGGGCTAGGGCTAGGGCTAGGGTTAAAGCTAGTCCTACGGCTAGGTCTAGGTGTAGGTCTAGGTGTAGGTCTAGGTCTAGGTCTAGGTCTAGGTCTAGGTCTAGGTCTAGGTCTAGGTCTAGGTCTAGGTCTAGGTCTAGGTCTAGGTCTAGGTCTAGGGCTACGGCTACGGCTACGGCTACGGCTACGGCTAGGGCTAGGGCTAGGGCTAGGGCCAGGGCTAGGGCTAGGGCAAGGGCCAGAGCTGGGCTAGGGTTAGGGCGAGTGCTACGACTAGGGCTAGGGCTAGGGCTAGGACTACGGTCAGTTCTAGGGCTAGGGCTAGCTGTGCTGCTAGGGCTAGGGCTAGGGTAGGGCTAGGGCAAGGGCTAGGGCTAGGGTAGGCCTGGGCTAAGGTTTGGGTTTGGGTTAGGGTTAGGGTTAGGGTTAGGGTTAGGGTTAGGGTTAGGGTAAGGGTGAGGATGAGGGTGAGGGTGAGGGTGAGGGCCAGGACTGAGCTAGGGTGAGGGTGAGGGTGAGGTATAGAGCTAGGGCTAGGGCTAGGGCTGGGCTAAGATTAGGGTTAGGGTTATGCCTAGGGCTAGGTCTAGGGCTACGACTAGGCTTAGGTGTATGGCTATGGCTATGGGTATGGCTATGGCTATGGCTATGGCTATGGCTATGGCTATGGCTATGGCTTTGGCTAGGGCTAGGGCTAGGGCTAGGGCTAGGGCCAGGGCTAGGGCTAGGTCTAGGGCTAGGTCTAGATCTAGGGCTAGGGCTAGGGTTAGTGCTACGACTAGGGTTAGGGCTATTGCTAGGACTAGGTTCAGGTCTAGGGATAGGCCTAGCTCTGCTGGTAGGGCTAGGGCTAAGGCGAGGCATGGGCTAAACTTTGGGTTTGGTTTAGGGTTAGGGTTAGGATGAGGGTGAGGGCGAGGGCGAGGGCGAGGGTTAGGGTTAGGGTTAGAGTTAGGGTTAGGGTTAGGGTTAGGGTTAGTGTTAGTGTTAGGGTTAGGTTTAGGTTTATGTTTAGGTTTAGGTTTAGGTTTAGTGTTCGGGTTCGGGTTCGGGTTCGGGTTCGGGTTCGGGTTCGGGTTCGGGTTCGGGTTAGGGTTAAGGTTAGGGTTAGGGTTAGGGTTAGGGTTAGGCCTAGGCCTAGGCCTAGGCCTAGTGCTACGACTTGGGCTAGGGATAGGGATAGGGCTCGGGCTCGGGCTGGTCTAGGGCTAGGGCTAGGGCTAGGGCTAGGGCTAGGGCTAGGGCTAGGGCTAGGGCTAGGGCTAGGGCTAGGGCTAGGGCTAGGTCTAGGGCTAGGGCTAGGGCTAGGGCTAGGGCTAGGGCTAGGGCTAGGGCTAGGGCTAGGGCTAGGCCTAGGGCTAGGTCTAGGGCTAGGGCTAGGGCTAGGGCTAGGGCTAGAGTTACGGCTAGGGCTAGTGTTAGGGCTCCGGTTACGGTTATGGTTAGGGCTACGGCTAGGTCTAGGGCCTTGGGTGGGCTAGGGTTAGGGTTAGGGTAAGAGTTAGTGTTAGGGTTAGTGTTAGTGTTAGTGTTAGGGTTAGGGTTAGGGTTAGGTTTATGGCTACGGCTATGGCAACGGCTAGGGCTTGGGCTAGGGCTAGGGTTAAAGCTAGTCCTAGGGCTAGGGCTAGGGCTAGGGCTAGGGCTAGGGCTAGGGCAAGGGCTAGGGCTAGGGCTAGGGCTAGGGCTAGGGCTAGGGCTAGGGCTAGGGCTAGGCCTAGTGCTACGACTTGGGCTAGGGATAGGTATAGGGCTTGGGCTCGGGCTGGTCTAGGGCTATGGCTATGGCTGTGGCTAGGGCTAGGGCTAGGGCTAGGGCTAGGGCTAGGGCTAGGGCTAGGGCTAGGGCTAGGTCTAGGTCTAGGTCTAGGTCTAGGGCTAGGGCTAGGGCTAGGGCTAGGCCTAGGGCTAGGTCTAGGGCTAGGGCTAGGGCTAGGGCTAGAGTTACGGCTAGGGCTAGTGTTAGGGCTCCGGTTACGGTTATGGTTAGGGCTAAGGCTAGGTCTAGGGCCTTGGGTGGGCTAGGGTTAGGGTTAGGGTAAGAGTTAGTGTTAGGGTTAGTGTTAGTGTTAGGGTTAGGGTTAGGGTTAGGGTTAGGTTTATGGCTACGGCTATGGCAACGGCTAGGGCTTGGGCTAGGGCTAGGGTTAAAGCTAGTCCTAGGGCTAGGGCTAGGGCTAGGGCTAGGGCTAGGGCTAGGGCTAGGGCTAGGGCTAGGGCTAGGGCTAGGGCTAGGGCTAGGGCTAGGGCAAGGGCTAGGGCTAGGGTTAGGGCTAGGGCTAGGGCTAGGGTTAGTGCTACGACTTGGGCTAGGGCTATTGCTAGGACTCGGTTCAGGTCTAGGGCTAGGCCTAGCGCTGCTGGTAGCGCTAGTGCTAAGGCGAGGCCTGGGCTAAAGTTTGGGTTTGGTTTAGGGTTAGGGTTAGGATGAGGGTGAGGGCGAGGGCGAGGGCGAGGGCGAGGGCGAGGGTTAGTGTTAGTGTTAGTGTTAGTGTTAGTGTTAGTGTTAGTGTTAGTGTTAAAGTTAGGTTTAGGTTTAGGTTTAGGTTTAGGTTTAGGTTTAGGTTTAGGTTTAGGTTTAGGTTTAGGTTTAGGGTTCGGGTTCGGGTTCGGGTTCGGGTTAGAGTTAGGTTTAGGTTTAGGGTTAGGGTTAGGGTTAGGGTTAGGGTTAGGGTTAGGGTTAGGGTTAAGGTTAGTGTTAGTGTTATTGTTAGGGTTAGGGTTAGGGTTAGGCCTAGGCCTAGGCCTCGGCCTAGGCCTAGTGCTACGACTTGGGCTAGGGACAGGGATAGGGCTCGGGCTCGGGTTCGGGCTTGGGCTCGGGCTCGGGCTGGGCTCGGGCTCGGGCTCGGGCTCGGGCTAGGGCTCGGGCTCGGGCTAGGGCTAGAGTTACGGCTAGGGCTAGGGTTAGGGCTACGGTTACGGTTATGGTTAGGGCTACGGCTAGGTCTAGGGCCTGGGGTGTGCTAGGGTTAGGGTTAGGGTAAGAGTTAGTGTTAGTGTTAGTGTTAGTGTTAGTGTTAGGGTTAGGGTTAGGGTTACGGTTAGGGTTAGGGTTAGGGTTAGGTTTATGGCTACGGCTACGGCAACGGCTAGGGCTTGGGCTAGGGCTAGGGTTAAAGCTAGTCCTACGTCTAGGTCTAGGTCTAGGGCTAGGTCTAGGTCTAGGTCTAGGTCTAGCGCTAGGTCTAGGTCTAGGTCTAGGTCTAGGTCTAGGTCTAGGTCTAGGGCTAGGACTAGGTCTAGGTCTAGGTCTAGGTCTAGGTCTAGGTCTAGGTCTAGGTCTAGGTCTAGGTCTAGGGCTAGGGCTAGGGCTAGGGCTAGGGCCAGGGCCAGGGCTAGGGCTAGGGCAAGGGCCAGAGCTGGGCTAGGGTTAGGGCGAGTGCTACGACTAGGGCTAGGGCTAGGGCTAGGACTACGGTCAGTTCTAGGGCTAGGGCTAGCTGTGCTGCTAGGGCTAGGGCTAGGGTAGGGCTAGGGCAAGGGCTAGGGCTAGGGTAGAACTGGGCTAAGGTTTGGGTTTGGGTTAGGTTTAGGGTTAGGGTTAGGTTTAGTTTTACGGTAAGGGTGAGGATGAGGGTGAGGGTGAGGGCCAGGACTGAGCTAGGGTGAGGGTGAGGGTGAGGGTGAGGTCTAGGTCTAGGTCTAGGGCTGGGCTAAGATTAGGGTTAGGGTTATGCCTAGGGCTAGGGCTCGGGCTACGGCTATTCTTAGGTCTAGGGCTACGGTTAGGGCTAGGATAGGGCTAGGGCTAGGGCTAGGGCTAGGGCTAGGGCTAAGGCTAGGGCTAGAGCTAGGGCTACGGCTATTCTTAGGTCTAGGTCTACGGTTAGGTGTAGGGTAGGGCTAGGCCTAGGGCAAGGGTTAGGGTTAGGGTCAAGGTTAGGGATATGTTAGTCTTTTAGTCTTAGTCTTAGTCTTAGTCTTAGTCTTAGTCTTAGTCTTAGTCTTAGTCTTAGTCTTAGGGTTAGTCTTAGGGTTAGGGTTAGGGTTAGGGTTAGGGTTAGGGTTAGGATTAGGGTTAGGGTTAGGGTTAGGGTAAGGGTAAGGGTAAGGGTTAGGGTAAGGGTAAGGGTTAGGGTTAGGGTTATAGTTACGCCTAGGGCTAGGATTAGGGCTAGGCCTAGGGTTAGGTTTAGGGTTAGGCTTAGGCTTAGGCTTAGGCTTAGGGTCGGCTTAGGGTTAGGCTTAGGTCTAGGATTAGGGTTACGTTTACGTCTTTGGCTGGGGCTGCGCTAGGGTGATGGTGAGGGTGAGCGTGAGAGTTAGGGTTAGGGTTAGGTTTAGGTTTAGGGCTAGTGGTAGGGCTTGGGCTAGGGCTAGGGCTAGGGCTTGGGCTACGGTTAGGGTTAGGGTTAGGGTTAGTGTTAGTGTTAGTGTTAGTGTTAGGGTTAGGGTTAGGGTTAGGGTTAGGGTTAGGGTTAGGGTTTGGTTTAGGGTTAGGGTTAGGGTTAGGGTTAGGGTTAGGGTTAGGGTTAGGGTGAGGGTGAGGGCTAGGGCTAGGGCTAGGGCTAGGGCTAGGGCTAGGGCTAGGGCTAGGGCTAGGGCTAGGGCTAGGGCTAGGGCTAGGGCTAGGGCTAGAGCTAGAGCTAGGGCTAGGGCTAGGGCTAGGGCTTGGGTTGGTCCTAGGGTTAGGGTTGGGGCTAAAGTTAGGGATAGTGCTACGGGAAGTGTTAGGTCTAGCGGTATATCTTTGGGTAAAAATGGGCTAAGTTTAGGGTTAGGGTTATGCCTAGTGCTAGGGCTAGGGCTACGGCTAGGCTTAGGTCTATGGCTATGGCTATGGCTATGGCTATGGCTATGGCTATGGCTAGGGCTAGGGCTAGGGCTAGGGCTAGGGCTAGGGCTAGGGCTAGGGTTAGTGCTACGACTAGGGCTAGGGCTATTGCTAGGACTAGGTTCAGGTCTAGGGCTAGGCCTAGCGCTGCTGGTAGGGCTAGGGCTAAGGCGAGGCGTGGGCTAAGGTTTGGGTTTAGTTTAGGGTTAGGGTAAGGATGAGGGTGAGGGCGAGGGCGAGGGCGAGGGTTAGTGTTAGTGTTAGTGTTAGTGTTAGTGTTAGTGTTAGTGTTAGTGTTAGTGTTAGTGTTAGTGTTAGTGTTAGTGTTAGTGTTAGTGTTATGGTTAGGTTTAGGTTTAGGTTTAGGTTTAGGTTTAGGTTTAGGTTTAGGGTTCGGGTTCGGGTTCGGGTTTGGGTTTGGGTTTGGGTTAGGGTTAGGGTTAGGGTTAGGGTTAGGGTTAGGGTTAGGGTTAAGGTTAGGGTTAAGGTTAGGGTTAGGGTTAGGGTTAGGGTTAGGGTTAGGGTTAGGGTTAGGCCTAGGCCTAGGCCTAGGCCTAGTGCTACGACTTGGGCTAGGGCTAGGGATAGGGATAGGGCTAGGGCTCGGGCTTGGGCTCGGGTTCGGGCTCGGGCTTGGGCTCGGGCTTGGGGTGGGCTAGGGTTAGGGTTAGGGTAAGAGTTAGTGTTAGGGTTAGTGTTGGTGTTAGGGTTAGGGTTAGGGTTAGGGTTAGGGTTAGGGTTAGGTTTATGGCTACGGCTACGGCAACGGCTAGGGCTTGGGCTAGGGCTAGGGTTAAAGCTAGTCCTAAGGCTAGGGCTAGGGCTAGGGCTAGGGCTAGGGCTAAGGCTCGGGCTCGGGCTAGGGCTAGGGCTAGGGCTAGGGCTAGGGCTAGGGCTAGGGCTAGGGCTAGGGCTAGGGCTAGGGCTAGGGCTAGGGCTAGGGTTAGTGCTACGACTAGGGCTAGGGCTATTGCTAGGACTAGGTTCAGGTCTAGGGCTAGGCCTAGCGCTGCTGGTAGGGCTAGGGCTAAGGCGAGGCCTGGGCTAAGGTTTGGGTTTGGTTTAGGGTTATTTTAGGGTGAGGGTGAGGGCGAGGGTTAGTGTTAGTGTTAGTGTTAGTGTTAGTGTTAGTGTTAGTGTTAGTGTTAGTGTTAGTGTTAGGGTTAGGGTTAGTGTTAGGGTTAGGGTTAGGTTTAGGTTTAGGTTTAGGTTTAGGGTTCGGGTTCGGGTTCGGGTTCGGGTTCGGGTTCAGGTTCGGGTTAGGTTTAGTGTTAGGGTTAGGGTTAGGGTTAGGGTTAGGGTTAAGGTTAGGGTTAGGGTTAGGGTTAAGGTTAGGCTTAAGGTTAGGCCTAGGCCTAGGCCTAGGCCTAGGCCTAGTGCTACGACTTGGGCTAGGGATAGGGATAGGGCTCGGGCTCATGCTCGGGCTCTGGTTCGGGCTCGGGCTCGGGCTCGGGCTGGGCTAGGGCTAGGGCTAGGGCTAGGGCTAGGGCTAGGGCTAGGGCTAGGGCTAGGGCTAGGGCTAGGGCTAGGGCTAGGGCTAGGGATAGGGATAGAGTTACGGCTAGGGCTAGGTTTAGGGTACGGTTACGGTTATGGTTAGGGCTATGGCTAGGTCTAGGGCCTGGGGTGGGCTAGGGTTAGGGTTAGGGTAAGAATTAGTGTTAGTGTTAGTGTTAGTGTTAGTGTTAGTGTTAGTGTTAGGGTTAGGGTTAGGGTTAGGGTTAGGGTTAGGGTTAGGTTTATGGCTACGGCTACGGCAACGGCTAGGGCTTGGGCTAGGGCTAGGGCTAGGGTTAAAGCTAGTCCTACGGCTAGGTCTAGGTGTAGGTCTAGGTGTAGGTCTAGGTCTAGGTCTAGGTCTAGGTCTAGGTCTAGGTCTAGGTCTAGGTCTAGGTCTAGGTCTAGGTCTAGGTCTAGGTCTAGGTCTAGGTCTAGGGCTACGGCTACGGCTACGGCTACGGCTACGGCTACGGCTACGGCTAGGGCTAGGGCTAGGGCTAGGGCCAGGGCTAGGGCTAGGGCAAGGGCCAGAGCTGGGCTAGGGTTAGGGCGAGTGCTACGACTAGGGCTAGGGCTAGGGCTAGGACTACGGTCAGTTCTAGGGCTAGGGCTAGCTGTGCTGCTAGGGCTAGGGCTAGGGTAGGGCTAGGGCAAGGGCTAGGGCTAGGGTAGAACTGGGCTAAGGTTTGGGTTTGGGTTAGGTTTAGGGTTAGGGTTAGGTTTAGTTTTAGGGTAAGGGTGAGGATGAGGGTGAGGGTGAGGGCCAGGACTGAGCTAGGGTGAGGGTGAGGGTGAGGGTGAGGGTGAGGTTTAGGTCTAGGTCTAGGTCTAGGTCTAGGGCTGGGCTAAGATTAGGGTTAGCGTTATGCCTAGGGCTAGGGCTCGGGCTACGGCTATTCTTAGGTCTAGGGCTACGGTTAGGGCTAGGATAGGGCTAGGGCTAGGGCTAGGGCTAGGGCTAAGGCTAGGGCTAGAGCTAGGGCTACGGCTATTCTTAGGTCTAGGGCTACGGTTAGGTGTAGGGTAGGGCTAGGCCTAGGGCAAGGGTTAGGGTTAGGGTCAAGGTTAGGGATAGGTTAGTCTTTTAGTCTTAGTCTTAGTCTTAGTCTTAGTCTTAGTCTTAGTCTTAGTCTTAGTCTTAGTCTTAGTCTTAGTCTTAGTCTTAGTCTTAGGGTTAGGGTTAGGGTTAGTGTTAGTGTTAGGGTTAGGGTTAGGGTTAGGGTTAGGGTTAGGGTTAGGGTTAGGGTTAGGGTTAGGGTTAAGGTTAGGGTTAGGGTTAGGGTTAGGGTTAGGGTTAGGGTTAGGGTTAGGGTTAGGGTTAGGGTTAGGGTTAGGGTTAGGGTTAGGCTTAGGCTTAGGCTTAGGCTTAGGCTTAGGCTTAGGCCTAGGCCTAGTGCTACGACTTCGGCTAGGGCTAGGGCTAGGGATAGGGCTCGGGCTTGGGCTCGGGTTCGGGCTCGGGTTCGGGCTCGGGCTCGGGCTGGGCTAGGGCTAGGGCTAGGGCTAGGGCTAGGGCTAGGGCTAGGGCTTGGGGTGGGCTAGGGTTAGGGTTAGGGTTAGGGTAAGAGTTAGTGTTAGGGTTAGTGTTGGTGTTAGGGTTAGGGTTAGGGTTAGGGTTAGGGTTAGGGTTAGGGTTAGGTTTATGGCTACGGCTACGGCTACGGCAACGGCTAGGGCTTGGGCTAGGGCTAGGGTTAAAGCTAGTCCTAAGGCTAGGGCTAGGGCTAGTGCTAGGGCTAAGGCTAGGGCTAGGGCTAGGGCTAGGGCTAGGGCTAGGGCTAGGGCTAGGGCTAGGGCTAGGGCTAGGGCTAGGGCTAGGGCTAGGGCTAGGGCTACGACTAGGGCTAGGGCTATTGCTAGGACTAGGTTCAGGTCTAGGGCTAGGCCTAGCGCTGCTGGTAGGGCTAGGGCTAAGGCGAGGCCTGGGCTAAGGTTTGGGTTTGGTTTAGGGTTATGGTTAGGGTGAGGGTGAGGGTGAGGGCGAGGGTTAGTGTTAGTGTTAGTGTTAGTGTTAGTGTTAGTGTTAGTGTTAGTGTTAGTGTTAGTGTTAGTGTTAGTGTTAGTGTTAGTGTTAGTGTTAGTGTTAGTGTTAGGGTTCGGGTTCGGGTTCGGGTTCGGGTTCGGGTTCGGGTTCGGGTTCGGGTTCGGGTTCGGGTTAGGGTTAGGGTGAGGGTGAGGGTGAGGGTTAGGGTTAGGGTTAGGGTTAGGGTTAGGGTTAAAGTTAGGGTTAGGGTTAAGGTTAGGCTTAGGGTTAGGCCTAGGCCTAGGCCTAGGCCTAGGCCTAGGCCTAGGCCTAGTGCTAAGACTTGGGCTAGGGATAGGGATAGGGCTCGGGCTCGGGCTCGGGCTCTGGTTCGGGCTCGGGCTCGGGCTCGGGCTCGGGCTCGGGCTCGGGCTGGGCTAGGGCTCGGGCTCGGGCTCGGGCTCGGGCTCGGGCTCGGGCTAGGGCTCGGGCTCGGGCTAGGGCTAGGGCTAGGGCTAGGGCTAGAGTTACGGCTAGGGCTAGGGTTAGGGTACGGTTACGGTTATGGTTAGGGCTATGGCTAGGTCTAGGGCCTGGGGTGGGCTAGGGTTAGGGTTAGGGTAAGAATTAGTGTTAGTGTTAGTGTTAGTGTTAGTGTTAGTGTTAGTGTTAGTGTTAGGGTTAGGGTTAGGGTTAGGGTTAGGTTTATGGGTACGGCTACGGCAACGGCTAGGGCTTGGGCTCGGGCTAGGGTTAAAGCTAGTCCTACGGCTAGGTCTAGGTCTAGGTCTAGGTCTAGGTCTAGGTCTAGGTCTAGGTCTAGGTCTAGGGCTAGGGCTAGGGCTAGGGCTACGGCTACGGCTACGGCTACGGCTACGGCTACGGCTAGGGCTAGGGCTAGGGCTAGGGCCAGGGCTAGGGCTAGGGCAAGGGCCAGAGCTGGGCTAGGGTTAGGGCGAGTGCTACGACTAGGGCTAGGGCTAGGGCTAGGACTACGGTCAGTTCTAGGGCTAGGGCTAGCTGTGCTGCTAGGGCTAGGGCTAGGGTAGGGCTAGGGCAAGGGCTACGGCTAGGGTAGAACTGGGCTAAGGTTTGGGTTTGGGTTAGGGTTAGGGTTAGGGTTAGGTTTAGTTTTAGTTTTAGGGTAAGGGTGAGGATGAGGGTGTGGGTGAGGGCCAGGACTGAGCTAGGGTGAGGGTGAGGGTGAGGGTGAGGGTGAGGTTTAGGTCTAGGTCTAGGTCTAGGGCTGGGCTAAGATTAGGGTTAGGGTTATGCCTAGGGCTAGGGCTCGGGCTACGGCTATTCTTAGGTCTAGGGCTACGGTTAGGGCTAGGATCGGGCTAGGGCTAGGGCTAGGGCTAGGGCTAGGGCTAGGGCTAAGGCTAGGGCTAGAGCTAGGGCTACGGCTATTCTTAGGTCTAGGGCTACGGTTAGGTGTAGGGTAGGGCTAGGCCTAGGGCAAGGGTTAGGGTTAGGGTTAAGGTTAGGGATAGGTTAGTCTTTTAGTCTTAGTCTTAGTCTTAGTCTTAGTCTTAGTCTTAGTCTTAGTCTTAGTCTTAGGGTTAGGGTTAGGGTTAGGGTTAGGGTTAGGGTTAGGGTTAGGGTTAGGGTTAGGGTTAGGGTTAGGGTAAGGGTAAGGGTAAGGGTTAGGGTTAGGGTTATAGTTATGCCTAGGGCTAGGATTAGGGCTAGGCCTAGGGTTAGGTTTAGGGTTAGGCTTAGGCTTAGGCTTAGGCTTAGGGTCGGCTTAGGGTTAGGCTTAGGTCTAGGATTAGGGTTACGTTTACGTCTTTGGCTGGGGCTGCGCTAGGGTGATGGTGAGGGTG
>JALMGA010000009.1:52359238-52361738 GCA_023333525.1 Aspidoscelis tigris stejnegeri
GGCTAGGGCTAGAGTTACGGCTAGGGCTAGGGTTAGGGTACGGTTACGGTTATGGTTAGGGCTATGGCTAGGTCTAGGGCCTGGGGTGGGCTAGGGTTAGGGTTAGGTTAAGAATTAGTGTTAGTGTTAGTGTTAGTGTTAGTGTTAGTGTTAGTGTTAGGGTTAGGGTTAGGGTTAGGGTTAGGGTTAGGGTTAGGTTTATGGCTACGGCTACGGCAACGGCTAGGGCTTGGGCTAGGGCTAGGGTTAAAGCTAGTCCTACGGCTAGGTCTAGGTCTAGGTCTAGGTCTAGGTCTAGGTCTAGGTCTAGGTCTAGGTCTAGGTCTAGGTCTAGGGCTAGGTCTAGGGCTAGGGCTAGGGCTAGGGCTAGGGCCAGGGCTAGGGCTAGGGCAAGGGCCAGAGCTGGGCTAGGGTTAGGGCGAGTGCTACGACTAGGGCTAGGGCTAGGGCTAGGACTACGGTCAGTTCTAGGGCTAGGGCTAGCTGTGCTGCTAGGGCTAGGGCTAGGGTAGGGCTAGGGCAAGGGCTAGGGCTAGGGTAGAACTGGGCTAAGGTTTGGGTTTGGGTTAGGTTTAGGGTTAGGGTTAGGTTTAGTTTTAGGGTAAGGGTGAGGATGAGGATGAGGGTGAGGGTGAGGGCCAGGACTGAGCTAGGGTGAGGGTGAGGGTGAGGGTGAGGTTTAGGTCTAGGTCTAGGTCTAGGGCTGGGCTAAGATTAGGGTTAGGGTTATGCCTAGGGCTCGGGCTCGGGCTACGGCTATTCTTAGGTCTAGGGCTACGGTTAGGGCTAGGGTAGGGCTAGGGCTAGGGCTAGGGCTAGGGCTAGGGTTAAGGCTAGGGCTAGAGCTAGGGCTACGGCTATTCTTAGGTCTAGGGCTACGGTTAGGGCTAGGGTAGGGCTAGGGTTAGGGCAAGGTTTAGGGTTAGGGTCAAGGTTAGGGATAGGTTAGTCTTTTAGTCTTAGTCTTAGTCTTAGTCTTAGTCTTAGTCTTAGTCTTAGTCTTAGTCTTAGTCTTAGTCTTAGTCTTAGTCTTAGGCTTACGGTTAGGGTTAGGGTTAGGGTTAGGGTTATTGTTAGGGTTAGGGTTAGGGTTAGGGTTAGGGTTAGGGTTAGGGTTATTGTTAGGGTTAGGGTTAGGGTTAGGGTTAGGGTTAGGGTTAGGGTTAGGGTTAGGGTTAGGGTTAGGGTTAGGGTTAGGGTTAGGGTTAGGGTTAGGGTTAAGGTTAGGGTTAGGGTTAGGGTTAGGGTTAGGGTAAGGGTTAGGGTTAGGCCTAGGCCTAGGCCTAGGCCTAGTGCTACGACTTGGGCTCGGGCTAGGGATAGGGATAGGGCTCGGGATTGGGCTCGGGTTCGGGCTCGGGCTCGGGCTCGGGCTGGGCTCGGGCTAGGGATAGGGCTAGGGCTAGGGCTTGGGGTGGGCTAGGGTTAGGGTTAGGGTTAGGGTAAGAGTTAGTGTTAGGGTTAGTGTTGGTGTTAGGGTTAGGGTTAGGGTTACGGTTAGGGTTAGGGTTAGGGTTAGGTTTATGGCTACGGCTACGGCAACGGCTAGGGCTTGGGCTAGGGTTAAAGCTAGTCCTAAGGCTAGGGCTAGGGCTAGGGCTAGGGCTAAGGCTAGGGCTAGGGCTAGGGCTAGGGCTAGGGCTAGGGCTAGGGCTAGGGCTAGGGCTAGGGCTAGGGCTAGGGCTAGGGCTAGGGTTAGTGCTACGACTAGGGCTAGGGCTATTGCTAGGACTAGGTTCAGGTCTAGGGCTAGGCCTAGCGCTGCTGGTAGGGCTAGGGCTAAGGCGAGGCCTGGGCTAAGGTTTGGGTTTGGTTTAGGGTTATGGTGAGGGTGAGGGTGAGGGTGAGGGCGAGGGTTAGTGTTAGTGTTAGTGTTAGTGTTAGTGTTAGTGTTAGTGTTAGTGTTAGTGTTAGTGTTAGTGTTAGTGTTAGTGTTAGGGTTAGGGTTAGGGTTAGGGTTAGGTTTAGGTTTAGGGTTCAGGTTCGGGTTCGGGTTCGGGTTCGGGTTCGGGTTCGGGTTCGGGTGAGGGTGAGGGTGAGGGTTAGGGTTATGGTTAGGGTTAGGGTTAGGGTTAGGGTTAGGGTTAAGGTTAGGGTTAGGGTTAAGGTTAGGCTTAGGGTTAGGCCTAGGCCTAGGCCTAGGCCTAGGCCTTGGCCTAGTGCTATGACTTGGGCTAGGGATAGGTATAGGGCTCGGGCTCGGGCTCGGGCTCTGGTTCTGGCTCGGGCTCGGGCTCGGGCCGGGCTAGGGCTAGGGCTAGGGCTAGGGCTAGGGCTAGGGCTAGGGCTAGGGCTAGGGCTAGAGTTACGGCTAGGGCTAGGGTTAGGGTACGGTTACGGTTATGGTTAGGGCTATGGCTAGGTCTAGGGCCTGGGGTGGGCTAGGGTTAGGGTTAGGTTAAGAATTAGTGTTAGTGTTAGTGTTAGTGTTAGTGTTAGGGTTAGGGTTAGGGTTAGGGTTAGGGTTAGGGTTAGGGTTAGGGTTAGGTTTATGGCTACG
>JALMGA010000009.1:52366738-52414238 GCA_023333525.1 Aspidoscelis tigris stejnegeri
GCTAGTCCTAGGGCTAGGTCTAGGTCTAGGTCTTGGGCTAGGTCTAGGTCTAGGTCTAGGTCTAGGTCTAGGTCTAGGTCTAGGTCTAGGTCTAGGGCTAGGGCGAGGGCTAGGGCTAGGGCTAGGGCTAGGGCTAGGGCTAGGGCAAGGGCTAGGGCTAGGGCTAGGGCCATGGCTAGCGCTAGGGCAAGGGCCAGAGCTGGGCTAGGGTTAGGGCGAGTGCCATGACTAGGGCTAGGGCTAGGGCTAGGACTATTGTCAGTTCTAGGGCTAGGGCTAGCTGTGCTGCTAGGGCTAGGGCTAGGGTAGGGCTAGGGCAAGGGCAAGGGCTAGGGCTAGGGCTAGGGCTAGGGCTAGGGCTAGGGCTAGGGCTAGGGCTAGGGCTAGGGCTAGGTCTAGGGCTAGGGCTAGGGCTAGGGCTAGGGCTAGGGCTAGGGCTAGGGCTAGGGGAAGGGCTAGGGCTACGGCAAGGGCAAGGGCCAGAGCTGGGCTAGGGTTAGGGTTAGGGTTAGGGATAGTGCTACGACTAGGGTTAGGGCTAGGGCTAGGACTCGGTTCAGGTCTAGGGCTATGTTTAGGGCTGCTGCTAGGGCTAGGGCTAGGGCAAGCGCTCGGTCAAGGGCTAGGGCTAGGGTAGGCCTGGGCTAAGGTTTGGGATTGGTTTTGGGTTAGGTTTAGGGTTAGGGTTAGGGTTAGGGTAAGGGAGAGGATGAGGGTGATGGTGAGGGTGAGGGCAAGGACTGAGCTAGGGTGAGGGTGAGGGTGAGGTTTAGAGCTAGGGCTAGGGCTGGGCTAAGATTAGGGTTAGTGTTATGCCTAGGGCTAGGGCTACGGCTAGGCTTAGGTCTATGGCTATGGGTATGGCTATGGCTATGGGTATGGCTATGGCTATGGCTATGGCTATGGCTATGGCTATGGCTATGGCTATGGCTATGGCTATGGCTATGGCTATGGGCATGGCTATGGCTATGGCTATGGCTATGGCTATGGCTATGGCTATGGCTATGGCTATGGCTATGGCTATGGCTAGGGCTAGGGCTAGGGCTAGGGCTAGGGTTAGTGCTACGTCTAGGGCTAGGGCTATTGCTAGTACTAGGTTCAGGTCTAGGGCTAGGCCTAGCGCTGCTGGTAAGGCTAGGCCTAGGGCGAGGCCTGGGCTAAGGTTTGGGTTTGGTTTAGGGTTAGGGTTTGGGTTAGGATGAGGGTGCGGGCGAGGGCGAGGGTTAGGGTTGGTGTTAGTGTTAGTGTTAGTGTTAGTGTTAGGGTTAGGGTTAGGGTTAGGGTTAGGGTTAGGTTTACGGTTCGGGTTCGGGTTCGGGTTCGGGTTCGGGTTCGGGTTCGGGTTAGGGTTAGGGTTAAGGTTAGGGTTAGGGTTAGGGTTAGTGTGAGGCCTAGGCCTAGGTCTAGGCCTAGGCCTAGGCCTAGTGCTACGACTAGGGCTAGGGATAAAGATAGGGCTCGGGCTCAGGTTCGGGCTCGGGCTCGGGCTCGGGTTGGGCTAGGGCTAGGGCTAGGGCTAGGGGTAGGGGTAGGGGTAGGGGTAGGGGTAGGGCTAGAGTTACGGCTAGGGGTAGGGTTAGGGCTACGGTTACGGTTATGGTTAGTTCTACGGCTAGGTCTAGGGCCTGGGGTGGGCTAGGGTTAGGGTTAGGGTAAGAGTTAGTGTTAATGTTAGTGTTAGTGTTAGTGTTAGTGTTAGTGTTAGTGTTAGGGTTAGGGTTAGGGTTAGGGTTAGTGTTAGTGTTAGTGTTAGTTTTATGGCTACGGCTACGGCAACGGCTATGGCTTGGGCAAAGGCTAGGGATAAAGCTAGTCCTAGGTCTAGGTCTAGGTCTAGGTCTAGGTCTAGGTCTAGGGCTAGGGCTAGGGCTAGGTCTAGGGCTAGGGCTAGGGCTAGGGCAAGGGCTAGGGCTAGGGCCAGGGCCAGGGCTAGGGCTAGGGCTAGGGCTAGGGCTAGGGCTAGGGCTAGGGCTAGGGCTAGGGCTAGGGCTAGGGCTAGGGCAAGGACTAGGGCTACGGCAAGGGCAAGGGCCAGAGCTGGGCTAGGGTTAGGGTTAGGGATAGTGCTACGACTAGGGTTAGGGCTAGGGCTAGGACTCGGTTCAGGTCTAGGGCTATGTTTAGGGCTGCTGCTAGGGCTAGGGCTAGGGCAAGCGCTCGGTCAAGGGCTCGGGCTAGGGTAGGCCTGGGCTAAGGTTTGGGTTTGGGTTTGGGTTTGGGTTAGGTTTAGGTTTAGGGTTAGGGTTAGGGTTAGGGTAAGGGAGAGGATGAGGGTGAGGGTGAGGGCCAGGACTGAGCTAGGGTGAGGGTGAGGGTGAGGTTAAGAGCTAGGGCTAGGGCTAGGGCTGGGCTAAGATTAGGGTTAGGGTTATGCCTAGGGCTAGGGCTACGGCTACGGCTAGGCTTAGGTCTATGGCTATGGGTATGGGTATGGCTATGGGTATGGGTATGGCTATGGCTATGGCTATGGCTATGGGCATGGCTATGGCTATGGCTATGGCTATGGCTATGGCTAGGGCTAGGGCTAGGGCTAGGGCTAGGGCTAGGGCTAAGGCTAGGGCTAGGGCTAGGGCTAGGGCTAGGGCTAGGGCTAGGGCTAGGGCTAGGGCTAGGGTTAGTGCTACGTCTAGGGCTAGGGCTATTGCTAGTACTAGGTTCAGGTCTAGGGCTAGGCCTAGCGCTGCTGGTAAGGCTAGGCCTAGGGCGAGGCCTGGGCTAAGGTTTGGGTTTGGTTTAGGGTTAGGGTTTGGGTTAGGATGAGGGTGCGGGCGAGGGCGAGGGCGAGGGTTAGGGTTGGTGTTAGTGTTAGTGTTAGTGTTAGGGTTAGGGTTAGGGTTAGGGTTAGGGTTAGGTTTACGGTTCGGGTTCGGGTTCGGGTTCGGGTTCGGGTTCGGGTTCGGGTTAGGGTTAGGGTTAAGGTTAGGGTTAGGGTTAGGGTTAGTGTGAGGCCTAGGCCTTGGTCTAGGCCTAGGCCTAGGCCTAGTGCTACGACTAGGGCTAGGGATAAAGATAGGGCTCGGGCTCGGGCTCAGGTTCGGGCTCGGGCTCGGGCTCGGGTTGGGCTAGGGCTAGGGCTAGGGCTAGGGGTAGGGGTAGGGGTAGGGGTAGGGCTAGAGTTACGGCTAGGGGTAGGGTTAGGGCTACGGTTACGGTTATGGTTAGTTCTACGGCTAGGTCTAGGGCCTGGGGTGGGCTAGGGTTAGGGTTAGGGTAAGAGTTAGTGTTAATGTTAGTGTTAGTGTTAGTGTTAGTGTTAGGGTTAGGGTTAGGGTTAGGGTTAGGGTTAGTTTTATGGCTACGGCTACGGCAACGGCTAGGGCTTGGGCAAAGGCTAGGGATAAAGCTAGTCCTAGGGCTAGGTCTAGGGCTAGGTCTTGGGCTAGGTCTAGGTCTAGGTCTAGGTCTAGGTCTAGGTCTAGGGCTAGGGCGAGGGCTAGGGCTAGGGCTAGGGCTAGGGCTAGGGCTAGGGCAAGGGCTAGGGCTAGGGCTAGGGCCATGGCTAGCGCTAGGGCAAGGGCCAGAGCTGGGCTAGGGTTAGGGCGAGTGCCATGACTAGGGCTAGGGCTAGGGCTAGGACTACGGTCAGTTCTAGGGCTAGGGCTAGCTGTGCTGCTAGGGCTAGGGCTAGGGTAGGGCTAGGGCAAGGGCTAGGGCTAGGGCTAGGGCTAGGGCTAGGGCTAGGGCTAGGGCTAGGGCTAGGGCTAGGGCTAGGGCTAGGGCTAGGGCTAGGGCTAGGGCTAGGGCTAGGGCTAGGGCTAGGGCTAGGGCTAGGGCTAGGGCTAGGGCTAGGGCTAGGGCTAGGGCTAGGGGAAGGGCTAGGGCTACGGCAAGGGCAAGGGCCAGAGCTGGGCTAGGGTTAGGGTTAGGGTTAGGGATAGTGCTACGACTAGGGTTAGGGCTAGGGCTAGGACTCGGTTCAGGTCTAGGGCTATGTTTAGGGCTGCTGCTAGGGCTAGGGCTAGGGCAAGCGCTCGGTCAAGGGCTAGGGCTAGGGTAGGCCTGGGCTAAGGTTTGGGATTGGTTTTGGGTTAGGTTTAGGGTTAGGGTTAGGGTTAGGGTAAGGGAGAGGATGAGGGTGATGGTGAGGGTGAGGGCAAGGACTGAGCTAGGGTGAGGGTGAGGGTGAGGTTTAGAGCTAGGGCTAGGGCTAGGGCTGGGCTAAGATTAGGGTTAGTGTTATGCCTAGGGCTAGGGCTACGGCTAGGCTTAGGTCTATGGCTATGGGTATGGCTATGGCTATGGGTATGGCTATGGCTATGGCTATGGCTATGGCTATGGCTATGGCTATGGCTATGGCTATGGCTATGGCTATGGGCATGGCTATGGCTATGGCTATGGCTATGGCTATGGCTATGGCTATGGCTATGGCTATGGCTAGGGCTAGGGCTAGGGCTAGGGCTAGGGCTAGGGCTAGGGCTAGGGTTAGTGCTACGTCTAGGGCTAGGGCTATTGCTAGTACTAGGTTCAGGTCTAGGGCTAGGCCTAGCGCTGCTGGTAAGGCTAGGCCTAGGGCGAGGCCTGGGCTAAGGTTTGGGTTTGGTTTAGGGTTAGGGTTTGGGTTAGGATGAGGGTGCGGGCGAGGGCGAGGGTTAGGGTTGGTGTTAGTGTTAGTGTTAGTGTTAGTGTTAGGGTTAGGGTTAGGGTTAGGGTTAGGTTTACGGTTCGGGTTCGGGTTCGGGTTCGGGTTCGGGATCGGGTTCGGGTTCGGGTTCGGGTTCGGGTTAGGGTTAGGGTTAAGGTTAGGGTTAGGGTTAGGGTTAGTGTGAGGCCTAGGCCTAGGTCTAGGCCTAGGCCTAGGCCTAGTGCTACGACTAGGGCTAGGGATAAAGATAGGGCTCGGGCTCAGGTTCGGGCTCGGGCTCGGGCTCGGGTTGGGCTAGGGCTAGGGCTAGGGCTAGGGGTAGGGGTAGGGGTAGGGGTAGGGGTAGGGGTAGGGGTAGGGGTAGGGCTAGAGTTACGGCTAGGGGTAGGGTTAGGGCTACGGTTACGGTTATGGTTAGTTCTACGGCTAGGTCTAGGGCCTGGGGTGGGCTAGGGTTAGGGTTAGGGTAAGAGTTAGTGTTAATGTTAGTGTTAGTGTTAGTGTTAGTGTTAGTGTTAGGGTTAGGGTTAGGGTTAGGGTTAGGGTTAGTTTTATGGCTACGGCTACGGCAACGGCTATGGCTTGGGCAAAGGCTAGGGATAAAGCTAGTCCTAGGGCTAGGTCTAGGGCTAGGTCATGGGCTAGGTCTAGGTCTAGGTCTAGGTCTAGGTCTAGGTCTAGGTCTAGGTCTAGGTCTAGGTCTAGGGCTAGGGCTAGGGCTAGGTCTAGGGCTAGGTCTAGGGCTAGGGCTAGGGCTAGGGCAAGGGCTAGGTCTAGGGCTAGAGCCAGGGCTAGCGCTAGGGCAAGGGCCAGAGCTGGGCTAGGGTTAGGGCGAGTGCCATGACTAGGGCTAGGGCTAGGGCTAGGACTACGGTCAGTTCTAGGGCTAGGGCTAGCTGTGCTGCTAGGGCTAGGGCTAGGGTAGGGCTAGGGCAAGGGCTAGGGCTAGGGTAGAACAGGGCTAAGGTTTGGGTTTGGGTTAGGTTTATGGTTAGGTTTAGTTTTAGTTTTAGGGTAAGGGTGAGGATGAGGATGAGGGTGAGGGCCAGGACTGAGCTAGGGTGAGGGTGAGGGTGAGGGTGAGGTTTAGGTCTATGTCTAGGTCTAGGGCTGGGCTAAGATAAGGGTTAGGGTTATGCCTAGGGCTAGGGCTAGGGCTACGGCTATTCTTAGGTCTAGGGCTACGGTTAGGGCTAGGGTAGGGGTAGGGGTAGGGGTAGGGCTAGGGGTAGGGCTTGGGCTAGGGCTAGGGCTAGGGCTTGGGCTACGGTTAGGGTTAGGGTTAGGGTTAGTGTTAGTGTTAGTGTTAGTCTTAGTGTTAGGGTTAGGGTTAGGTTTAGGGTTAGGGTTAGGGTTAGGGTTAGGGTTAGTGTTTGGTTTAAGGTTAGGGTTAGGGTTAGGGTTAGGGTTAGGGTGAGCGTGAGGGTGAGGGTGAGGGCTAGGGCTAGGGCTAGGGCTAGGGCTAGGGCTTGTGCTAGAGCTAGGGCTAGGGCTAGGGCTAGGGCTAGGGCTTGGGTTGGTCCTAGGGTTAGGGTTGGGGCTAAAGTTAGGGATAGTGCTACGGGAAGTGTTAGGTCTAGCGGTATATCTATGGGTAAAAATGGGCTACGATTAGGGTTAGGGTTATGCCTAGGGCTAGGGCTAGGGCTACGGCTAGGCTTAGGTCTATGGCTATGGCTATGGCTATGGCTATGGGTATGGCTATGGCTATGGCTATGGCTATGGCTATGGCTAAGGCTAGGGCTAGGGCTAGGGCTAGGGCTAGGGCTAGGGCTAGGGCTAGGGCTAGGGCTAGGGCTAGGGCTAGGGCTATGGCTATGGCTATGGCTAGGGCTAGGGCTAGGGCTAGGGCTAGGGCTAGGGCTAGGGCTAGGGCTAGGGCTAGGGCTAGGGCTAAAGCTAGGGCTAGGGCTAGGGTTAGTGCTACGACTAGGGCTAGGGCTATTTGTAGGACTAGGTTCAGGTCTAGGGCTAGGCCTAGCGCTGCTGGTAGGGCTAGGGCTAAGGCGAGGTGTGGGCTAAGGTTTGGGTTTGGTTTAGGGTTAGTGTTAGGATGAGGGTGAGGGCGAGGGCGAGGGCGAGGGTTAGTGTTAGTGTTAGTGTTAGTGTTAGTGTTAGTGTTAGTGTTAGGGTTAGGTTTAGGTTTAGGTTTAGGTTTAGGTTTAGGTTTAGGTTTAGGTTTAGGTTTAGGTTTAGGTTTAGGGTTCGGTTTCGGTTTCGGTTTCGGTTTCGGTTTCGGGTTAGGGTTCGGGTTCGGGTTAGGGTTCGGGTTAGGGTTAGGGTTAGGGTTAGGGTTAGGTCTAGGCCTAGTGCTACGACTTGGGCTAGGGATAGGGTTCGGGCTCGGGCTTGGGCTCGGGTTCGGGCTCGGGCTCGGGCTCGGGCTCAGGCTGGGCTAGGGCTAGGGCTAGGGCTAGGGCTAGGGCTAGGGCTAGGGCTAGGGCTAGGCCTAGGGCTAGGGCTAGGGCTAGGGCTAGGGCTAGGCCTAGGGCTAGGGCTAGGGCTAGGGCTAGGGCTAGGGCTATAGTTACGGCTAGGGCTAGTGTTAGGGCTACGGTTCCGGTTATGGTTAGGGCTACGGTTCCGGTTATGGTTAGGGCTACGGCTAGGTCTAGGGCCTGGGGTGGGCTAGGGTTAGGGTTAGGGTAAGAGTTAGTGTTAGGGTTAGCGTTAGTGTTAGTGTTTTAGGGTTAGGGTTAGGGTTAGGGTTAGGGTTAGTGTTAGGGTTAGGTTTAGGTTTATGGCTACGGTACGGCAACGGCTAGGGCTTGGGCTAGGGCTAGGGTTAAAGCTAGGGCTAGGGCTAGGGCTAGGGCTAGGGCTAGGGCTAGGGCTAGGGCTAGGGCTAGGGCTAGGGCTAGGGCTAGGGCTAAGGCGAGGGCTAGGGCTAGGGCTAGGGCTAGGGCTAGGGCTAGGGTTAGTGCTACGACTAGGGCTAGGGCTATTGCTAGGACTAGGTTCAGGTCTAGGGCTAGGCCTAGCGCTGCTGGTAGGGCTAGGGCTAAGGCGAGGCCTGGGCTAAGGTTTGGGTTTGGTTTAGGGTTATGGTTAGGATGAGGGTGAGGGCGAGGGCTAGGGTTAGTGTTAGTGTTAGTGTTAGTGTTAGTGTTAGTGTTAGTGTTAGTGTTAGTGTTAGTGTTAGTGTTAGGGTTAGGGTTAGGTTTAGGTTAAGGTTTAGGTTTAGGTTTAGGTTTAGGTTTAGGTTTAGGTTTAGGGTTCGGGTTCGGGTTCGGGTTCGGGTTCGGGTTCGGGTTCGGGTTAGGGTTAGAGTTAGGGTTAAGGTTAGGGTTAGGGTTAGGGTTAGGGTTAGGGTTAGGGTTAGGGTTAGGCCTAGGCCTAGGCCTAGGCCTAGGCCTAGTGCTACAACTTGGGCTAGGGCTAGGGATAGGGCTTGGGCTCGGGCTCTGGTTCGGGCTCGGGCTCGGGCTGGGCTAGGGCTAGGGCTAGGGCTAGGGCTAGGGCTAGGGCTAGAGTTACGGCTAGGGCTAGGGTTAGGGTACGGTTACGGTTATGGTTAGAGCTATGGCTAGGTCTAGGGCCTGGGGTGGGCTAGGGTTAGGGTTAGGGTAAGAATTAGTGTTAGTGTTAGTGTTAGTGTTAGTGTTAGGGTTAGTGTTAGGGTTAGGGTTAGGGTTAGGGTTAGGGTTAGGGTTAGGGTTAGGGTTAGGGTTAGGGTTAGGTTTATGGCTACGGCTACGGCAACGGCTAGGGCTTGGGCTAGGGCGAGGGTTAAAGCTAGTCCTACGGCTAGGTCTAGGTCTAGGTCTAGGTCTAGGTCTAGGTCTAGGTCTAGGGCTAGGTCTAGGGCTAGGGCTAGGGCTAGGGCTAGGGCTAGGGCTAGGGCTAGGGCTAGGGCTAGGGCTAGGGCCAGGGCTAGGGCTAGGGCAAGGGCCAGAGCTGGGCTAGGGTTAGGGCGAGTGCTACGACTAGTGCTAGGGCTAGGGCTAGGACTACGGTCAGTTCTAGGGCTAGGGCTAGCTGTGCTGCTAGGGTTAGGGCTAGGGTAGGGCTAGGGCAAGGGCTAGGGCTAGGGTAGAACTGGGCTAAGGTTTGGGTTTGGGTTAGGTTTAGGTTTAGGGTTAGGTTTAGTTTTAGGGTAAGGGTGAGGATGAGGATGATGGTGAGGGTGAGGGCCAGGACTGAGCTAGGGTGAGGGTGAGGGTGAGGGTGAGGTTTAGGTCTTGGTCTAGGGCTAGGGCTGGGCTAAGATTAGGGTTAGGGTTATGCCTAGGGCTAGGGCTAGGGCTACGGCTATTCTTAGGTCTAGGGCTATGGTTCGGACTAGGGTAGGGCTAGGGCTAGGGCTAGGGCTAGGGCTAGGGCTAAGGCTAGCGCTACAGCTAGGGCTACGGCTATTCTTAGGTCTAGGGTTACGTTTAGGGTTAGGGTAGGGCTAGGGTTAGGGCAAGGTTTCGGGTTAGGGTCAAGGTTAGGGATAGGTTAGTCTTTTAGTCTTAGTCTTAGTCTTAGTCTTAGTCTTAGTCTTAGTCTTAGGCTTAGGCTTAGGCTTAGGCTTAGGGTTAGGGTTAGGGTTAGGGTTAGGGTTAGGGTTAGGGTTAGGGTTAGGGTTAGGGTTATAGTTACGCCTAGGGCTAGGATTAGGGCTAGGCCTAGGGTTAGGTTTAGGGTTAGTCTTAGTCTTAGTCTTAGTCTTAGGCTTAGGGTCGGCTTAGGGTTAGGCTTAGGTCTAGGATTAGGGTTACGTTTACGTCTTTGGATGGGGCTGCGCTAGGGTGATGGTGAGGGTGAGCGTGAGCGTGAGAGTTAGGGTTAGGGTTAGGGTTAGGTTTAGGGCTAGTGGTAGGGCTTGGGCTAGGGCTAGGGCTAGGGCTAGGGCTTGGGCTACGGTTAGGGTTAGTGTTGGTTAGGGTTAGGGTTAGGGTTAGGGTTAGGGTTAGGGTTAGGGTTAGGGTTAGGGTTAGTGTTGGGGTTAGTGTTAGTGTTAGTGTTAGTGTTAGTGTTAGGGTTAGGGTTAGGGTTAGGGTTAGGGTTTGGTTTAGGGTTAGGGTTAGGGTTAGGGTTAGGGTTAGGGTTAGGGTTAGGGTTAGGGTGAGGGTGAGGGTGAGAGTGAGGGCTAGGGCTAGGGCTAGGGCTAGGGCTAGGGCTAGGGCTAGGGCTAGGGCTAGGGCTAGGGCTAGGGCTAGGGCTAGGGCTAGGGCTAGGGCTCGGGCTCAGGCTCGGGCTAGGGCTCGGGCTAGGGCTAGGGCTTGGGTTGGTCCTAGGGTTAGGGTTGGGGCTAAAGTTAGGGATAGTGCTACGGGAAGTGTTAGGTCTAGCGGTATATCTATGGGTAAAAATGGGCTAAGATTAGGTTTAGGGTTATGCCTAGGGCTAGGGCTTGGGCTACGGCTAGGCTTAGGTCTATGGCTATGGCTATGGGTATGGGTATTTGTATGGGTATGGCTATGGCTATGGCTAAGGCTATGGCTATGGCTAGGGCTATGGCTATGGCTAGGGCTAGGGCTGGGGTTAGTGCTACGACTAGGGCTAGGGCTATTGCTAGGACTAGGTTCAGGTCTAGGGCTAGGCCTAGCGCTGCTGGTAGGGCTAGGGATAAGGCGAGGCGTGGGCTAAGGTTTGGGTTTGGTTTAGGGTTAGGGTTAGGATGAGGGTGAGGGCGAGGGCGAGGGCGAGGGTTAGGGTTAGGGTTAGTGTTAGTGTTAGTGTTAGTGTTAGGGTTAGGGTTAGGGTTAGGGTTAGGGTTAGGTTTAGGTTTAGGTTTAGGTTTAGGTTTAGGTTTAGGTTTAGGTTTAGGATTAGGTTTAGGTTTAGGGTTCGGGTTCGGGTTCGGGTTCGGGTTCGGGTTCGGGTTCGGGTTCGGGTTCGGGTTCGGGTTCGGGTTAGGGTTAGGGTTAAGGTTAGGGTTAGGGTTAGGGTTAGGGTTAGGGTTAGGGTTAGGGTTAGGGTTAGGGTTAGGGTTAGGGTTAGGGTTAGGGTTAGGGTTAGGGTTAGGGTTAGGGTTAGGGTTAGGGTTAGGCCTAGGCCTAGGGATAGGGATAGGGCTCGGGCTTGGGCTCGGGTTCGGGCTTGGGCTCGGGCTTGGGCTGGGCTCGGGTTCGGGCTCGTGCTAGTTCTATGGCTAGGGCTAGGCCTAGGGCTAGGCCTAGGCCTAGGCCTAGGCCTAGGGCTAGGTCTAGGTATAGGGCTATAGTTACGGCTAGGGCTAGGGTTAGGGCTACGGTTACGGTTATGGTTAGGGCTACGGCTAGGTCTAGGGCCTGGGGTGGGCTAGGGTTAGGGTTTGGGTAAGAGTTAGTGTTAGTGTTAGTGTTAGTGTTAGTGTTAGTGTTAGTGTTAGTGTTAGTGTTAGTGTTAGTGTTAGTGTTAGTGTTAGTGTTAGTGTTAGTGTTAGGGTTAGTGTTAGGGTTAGGGTTAGCGTTAGGTTTATGGCTACGGCTACGGCAGCGGCTAGGGCTTGGGCTAGGGCTAGGGTTAAATCTAGTCCTAGGGCTAGGGCTAGGGCTAGGGCTAGGGTTAGGGCTAGGGCTAGGGCTAAGACTAGGGCTAGGGCTAGGGCTAGGGCAGGGGCTAGGGCTAGGGCTAGGGCTAGGGCTAGGGCTAGGGTTAGTGCTACGACTAGGGCTAGGGCTATTGCTAGGACTAGGTTCAGGTCTAGGGCTAGGCCTAGCGCTGCTGGTAGGGCTAGGGCTAAGGCGAGGCCTGGGCTAAGGTTTGGGTTTGGTTTAGGGTTATGGTTAGGAGGAGGGTGAGGGCGAGGGCGAGGGCGAGGGCGAGGGTTAGTGTTAGTGTTAGTGTTAGTGTTAGGTTTAGGTTTAGGGTTAGGGTTAGGGTTAGGGTTAGGTTTAGCTTTAAGTTTAGGGTTAGGGTTAGGGTTAGGGTTAGGCCTAGGCCTAGGTCTAGTGCTATGACTTGGGCTAGGGATAGGGATAGGGCTCGGGCTCTGGTTCGGGCTCGGGCTCGGGCTCGGGCTGGGCTAGGGCTAGGGCTAGGGCTAGGGCTAGGGCTAGGGCTAGGGCTAGGGCTAGGGCTAGGGCTAGGGCTAGGGCTAGGGCTAGGGCTAGGGCTAGGGCTAGGGCTAGGGCTAGGGCTAGGGCTAGGGCTAGATTTACGGCTAGGGCTAGGGTTAGGGCTACGGTTACGGTTATGGTTAGGGCTATGGCTAGGTCTAGGGCCTGGGGTTGGCTAGGGTTAGGGTTAGGGTAAGAATTAGTGTTAGTGTTAGTATTAGTGTTAGTGTTAGGGTTAGGGTTAGGGTTAGGGTTAGGGTTAAGGTTAGGTTTATGGCTACGGCTACGGCAACGGCTAGGGCTTGGGCTAGGGCTAGGGTTAAAGCTAGTCCTACAGCTAGGGCTAGGTCTAGGTCTAGGTCTAGGTCTAGGGCTAGGTCTAGGTCTAGGGCTAGGGCTAGGGCTACGGCTACGGCTACGGCTACGGCTAGGGCTAGGGCTAGGCCAGGGCTAGGGCTAGGGCAAGGGCCAGAGCTGGGCTAGGGTTAGGGCGAGTGCTACGACTAGGGCTAGGGCTAGGGCTAGGACTACGGTCAGGTCTAGGGCTAGGGCTAGCTGTGCTGCTAGGGCTAGGGCTAGGGTAGGGTTAGGGCAAGGGCTAGGGCTAGGGTAGAACTGGGCTAAGGTTTGGGTTTGGGTTAGGGTTAGGGTTAGGGTTAGGTTTAGTTTTAGGGTAAGGGTGAGGATGAGGGTGAGGGTGAGGGTGAGGGCCAGGACTGAGCTAGGGTGAGCGTGAGGGTGAGGGTGAGGGTGAGGTTTAGGTCTAGGGCTAGGGCTAGGGCTGGTCTAAGATTTGGGTTAGGGTTATGCCTAGGGCTAGGGCTAGGGCTACGGCTATTCTTAGGTCTAGGGCTACGGTTAGGGCTAGGGTAGGGCTAGGGCTAGGGCTAGGGCTAGGGCTAGGGCTAGGGCTAGGGCTAAGGCTAGGGCTAGAGCTAGGGCTACGGCTATTCTTAGGTCTAGGGCTACAGTTAGGGCTAGGGTAGGGCTAGGGTTAGGGCAAGGTTTCGGGTTAGGGTTAGGGTCAAGGTTAGGGATAGGTTAGTCTTTTAGTCTTAGTCTTAGTCTTAGTCTTAGTCTTAGTCTTAGTCTTAGTCTTAGTCTTAGGCTTAGGCTTAGGCTTAGGGTTAGGGTTAGGGTTAGGGTTAGGGTTAGGGTTAGGGTTAGGGTTATTGTTAGGTTTAGGGTTAGGGTTAGGGTTAGGGTTAGGGTGAGGGCTAGCGCTAGGGCTAGGGCTAGGGCTAGGGCTAGGGCTAGGGCTAGAGCTAGGGCTAGGGCTAGGGCTAGGGCTTGGGTTGGTCCTAGGGTTAGGGTTGGGGCTAAAGTTAGGGATAGTGCTACGAGAAGTGTTAGGTCTAGCGGTATATCTATGGGTAAAAATGGGCTTAGATTAGGGATAGGGTTATGCCTAGGGCTAGGGCTAGGGCTACGGCTAGGCTTAGGTCTATGGGTATGGGTATGGGTATGGGTATGGGTATGGGTATGGGTATGGGTATAGCTATGGGTATGGCTATGTCTATGGCTATGGCTATGGCCAGGGCTAGGGCTAGGGCTAGGGCTAGGGCTAGGGCTAGGGCTAGGGCTAGGGCTAGGGCTAGGGCTAGGGCTATAATTTCGGCTAGGGCTAGGATTAGGGCTACTTTTACGGTTATGGTTAGGGCTACGGCTAGGTCTAGGGCCTGGGGTGGGCTAGGGTTAGGGTTAGGGTAAGAGTTAGTGTTAGTGTTAGTGTTAGGGTTAGGGTTAGGGGTAGGGTTAGGGTTACGGTTAGGTTTATGGCTACGGCTACGGCAACGGCTAGGGCTTGGGCTAGGGCTAGGGTTAAAGCTAGTCCTAGGGCTAGGGCTAGGGCTAGGGCTAGGGCTAGGGCTAGGGCTAGGGCTAGGGCTAGGGTTAGTGCTACGACTAGGGCTAGGGCTAGGGCTAGGGCTAGGGTTAGGGCTATTGCTAGGACTAGGTTCAGGTCTAGGGCTAGGCCTAGCGCTGCTGGTAGGGCTAGGGCTAAGGCGAGGCCTGGGCTAAGGTTTGGGTTTGGTTTAGGGTTATGGTTAGGATGAGGGTGAGGGCGAGGGCGAGGGCGAGGGTTAGGGTTAGTGTTAGTGTTAGTGTTAGTGTTAGTGTTAGTGTTAGTGTTAGGGTTAGGGTTAGGGTTAGGTTTAGGTTTAGGTTTAGGTTTAGGTTTAGGTTTAGGTTTAGGTTTAGGTTTAGGTTTAGGTTTAGGTTTAGGTTTAGGGTTCCGGTTCGGGTTCGGGTTCGGGTTAGGGTTAGGGTTAGGGGTAGGGTTAGGGTTAGGGTTAGGGTTAAGGTTAGGGTTAGGGTTAGGGTTAGGGTTAGGGTTAGGCCTAGGCCTAGGCCTAGGCTTAGGCCTAGGCCTAGGCCTAGTGCTACGACTTGGGCTAGGGATAGGGATAGGGCTCGGGCTCGGGCTCTGGTTCGGGCTCGGGCTCGGGCTCGGGCTCGGGCTCGGGCTGGGCTCGGGCTCGGGCTCAGGCTCGGGCTCGGGCTCGGGCTAGGGCTAGGGCTAGGGCTAGGGCTAGAGTTATGGCTAGGGCTAGGGTTAGGGCTACGGTTACGGTTATGGTTAGGGCTATGGCTAGGTCTAGGGCCTGGGGTGGGCTAGGGTTAGGGTTAGGGTAAGAATTAGTGTTAGTGTTAGTGTTAGTGTTAGGGTTAGGGTTAGGGTTAGGGTTAGGGTTAGGTTTATGGCTACGGCTACGGCAACGGCTAGGGCTTTGGCTAGGGCTAGGGTTAAAGCTAGTCCTACGGCTAATGCTAGGCCTAGGTCTAGGGCTAGGGCTAGGGCTAGGGCTAGGGCTAGGTCTAGGGCTACGGCTACGGCTAGGGCTACGGCTACGGCTAGGGCTAGGGCTAGGGCTAGGGCCAGGGCTAGGGCTAGGGCAAGGGCCAGAGCTGGGCTAGGGTTAGGGCGAGTGCTACGACTAGGGCTAGGGCTAGGGCTAGGACTATGTTCAGTTCTAGGGCTAGGGCTAGCTGTGCTGCTAGGGCTAGGGCTAGGGTAGGGCTAGGGCAAGGGCTAGGGCTAGGGTAGAACTGGGCTAAGGTTTGGGTTTGGGTTAGGTTTAGGGTTAGGGTTAGGTTTAGTTTTAGGGTAAGGGTGAGGTTGAGGATGAGGGTGAGGGTGAGGGCCAGGACTGAGCTAGGGTGAGGTTGAGGGTGAGGGTGAGGTTTAGGTCTAGGTCTAGGGCTAGGGCTGGGCTAAGATTAGGGTTACGGTTATGCCTAGGGCTTGGGCTAGGGCTACGGCTATTCTTAGGTCTAGGGCTACGGTTCGGGCTAGGGTAGGGCTAGGGGTAGGGGTAGGGGTAGGGCTAAGGCTAGGGCTAGAGCTAGGGCTACGGCTATTCTTAGGTCTAGGGCTACGGTTAGGGCTGGGGTAGGGCTAGGGTTAGGGCAAGGTTTAGGGTTAGGGTCAAGGTTAGGGATAGGTTAGTCTTTTAGTCTTAGTCTTAGTCTTAGTCTTAGTCTTAGTCTTAGTCTTAGTCGTAGTCGTAGTCTTAGTCTTAGTCTTAGTCTTAGGCTTAGGCTTAGGCTTAGGCTTAGGGTTAGGATTAGGGTTAGGGTTATTTTTAGGGTTAGGATTAGGGTTAGGGTTAGGGTAAGGATTAGGGTTAGGGTTAGGGTTAGGGTTAGGGTAAGGGTTATGGTTAGGGTTAGGGATAGGGTTAGGGTTATAGTTACGCCTAGGGCTATGATTAGCCCTAGGCCTAGGCTTAGGTTTAGGGTTAGGCTTAGGGTTAGGCTTAGGCTTAGGCTTAGGGTCGGCTTAGGCTTAGGCTTAGGTCTAGGATTAGGGTTACGTTTACGTCTTTGGCTGGGGCTGCGCTAGGGTGATGGTGAGGGTGAGCGTGAGAGTTAGGGTTAGGGTTAGGGTTAGGTTTAGGGCTAGTGGTAGGGCTTTGGCTAGGACTAGGGCTTGGGCTACGGTTAGGGTTAGGGTTTGGGTTAGGGTTAGGGTTAGGGTTATGGTTATGGTTATGGTTATGGTTATGGTTAGGGTTAGGGTTAGGGTTTGGTTTAGGGTTAGGGTTAGGGTTAGGGTTAGGGTGAGGGCGAGGGCGAGGGCTAGGGCTAGGGCTAGGGCTAGGGCTAGGGCTAGGGCTAGGGCTAGGGCTAGGGCTAGGGCTAGGGCTAGGGCTAGGGCTAGGGCTAGGGCTTGGGTTGGTCCTAGGGTTAGGGTTGGGGCTAAAGTTAGGGATAGTGCTACGGGAAGTGTTAGGTCTAGCGGTATATCTATGGGTAAAAATGGGCTAAGGTTAGGGTTAGGCCTAGGCCTAGGGCTAGGGCTAGGGTTAGGGTTAGGGTTAGGGCTAGGGCGGGGGTGAGGGCGAGGTCTAAGTCTTGGGCTAGGGCTTGGGCTAGGGCTAGGTCTAGGGCTAGCGCTAGGGCTAGGGCTAGGGCTAGGGCAAGGTTTAGGGTTAGGGTCAAGTTTAGGGATAGGTTAGTCTTTTAGTCTTAGTCTTAGTCTTAGTCTTAGTCTTAGTCTTAGTCTTTGTCTTAGTCTTAGGGTTAGGCTTAGGCTTAGGCTTAGGCTTAGGCTTAGGCTTAGCGTTAGGGTTAGGGTTAGGGTTAGGGTTATTGTTAGGGTTAGGGTTAGGGTTAGGGTTAGGGATATTTTTATTTAAGGGTTTGGGTTTGGGTTAGGGTTAGGGTTAGTGTTAGTGTTTGGGTTAGGGTTAGGGTTAGGGTTAGGGTTAGGGTTAGGGTTAGGGTTAAGGTTAGGCTTATGGCTAGGGCTAGGGCTAGGGCTAGGGCTAAAGCTAGGTTAGTGTTAGGTTTTTTGTTGCGGTTGTGTTATGGTTCAGGCTGGGGTTCGGGCTGGGGTTCGGGCTAGGATTAGAGTTAGGGTTAGTGTTAGGGTTAGGGTTAGGTTTATGGCTAGGGCTAGGACTAGGTTTAGTGTTAGGGTTTGTGTTACGGTTTGTGTTATGGTTCGGCCTAGGGTTCGGGCTGGGGTTCAGGCTAGGGTTAGGCGTAGGGTTAGGGTTAGGGTACAGATGGTACCTAACCCCTTATAAACTGTCTAAGATCTATCATGCCATGCCCAATAGGTGTTGGAAATGTGGGACCAATGTAGGAACATTTTACCACATGTGGTGCACTTGTGGAGTAGCATGAAAATAGTGGAAAAATTTCATTGAGCAATGGAAAATATATTAAAAATTACGATTCTATTTAAACCAGAATTTTTTCTTTTGGGAATAATAGTAATTTAGACCCCTTGAATACTTTGATTATGTATATGGTCACTGCTGCGAGAATGATTTATGCAAACAAATGGGAAACACCAGAAATACCCTCAGTAGACAATTGGTTAGTTAAGCTGTCTGAATATGCTGAAATGGACAAATTGACAAATCTCTTAAAAGAAAGAACAACAGAAAAATATTTAAAAGACTGGAGACCCTACATCGAATTTTTACAAGAAGAAGGATTAACAGCAGCGGGTTTCGATTAACTCTTCTTCTTTTCAAGGAACGGCCGAATTGGACAACACTAGAACAACAGGATAAGATCCTGAAAAAACGGAGGAAGTCACCAGTTGCAAAGAATGGACATTTATATGTTATTTGGGAAAAAGGGGTGATGATGAACGCTGAAGTTTTAATATATTGTAGAATCAAAAAGTAAATAAAAATGATCTGACAAAAAAAAAGGGTTAGGGATGGGTTAGGGTTAGGGCTAGGGTTAGGGTTATGGTTAGGGTTAGGGTTATGGTTATGGTTATGGTTAGGGTTAGGGTTAGGGTTAGGGTTAGGGTTAGGGTTAGGGTTAGGGTTAGGGTTAGGGTTAGGGTTATGCCTAGGGCTAGGGCTAGGGCTAGGGCTAGGGTTAGGGCTAGTTCTAGGGCTAGGGCTAGTTCTATGGCTAGGGCTAGGGCTAGGGCTAAAGCTATGGTTAGGGTTAGGGTTAGGGTTAGGGTTAGGGTTAGGGTTAGGGTTAGGGCTTGAGCTTGGGCTAGGGTTAGGGTTAGGGTTCGGGCTAGTGCTAGTGCTAGTGCTAGGGCTAGGGCTAGTGCTAGTGTTAGTGCTAGGGCTTGGGCTCGGGCTCGGGCTCGGGCTCGGGCTAGGGCTAGGGCTAGGGCTAGGGCTAGGGCTAGGGCTAGGGCTAGGGCTAGGGCTAGGGCTAGGGCCAGGGCTAGGCTAGGCCTAGGGCCAGGCCTGGGCCAGGGCTAGGGTTAGGGTTAGGGCTAGTGCTGCGACTAGGGCTCTGGCTCTGGCTCTGGCTCTGGCTCTGGCTCTGGCTCTGGCTCTGGCTCTGGCTCGGGCTGAGGCTAGGGCTCAGGCTAGGCCTAGGCCTAGGCCTAGGGCTCTGGCTCTGGCTCGGGCTCTGGCTCGGGCTCGGGCTCGGGCTCGGGCTAGGGCTAGGGCTAGGGCTAGGGCTAGGGCTCGGGCTCGGGCTCGGGCTCGGGCTCGGGCTAGGGCTAGGGCTAGGGCTAGGGCTAGGGCTAGGGCTAGGGCAAGGGCTAGGGCTAGGGCAAGGGCAAGGGCCAGAACTGGGCTAGGGTTAGGGTTAGGGATAGTGCTACGACTAGGGTTAGGGCTAGGTCTAGGACTAGTTTCAGGTCTAGGGCTATGGCTAGGGCTGCTACTAGGGCTAGGGCTAGGGCAAGGGCTAGGGCAAGGGCTAGGGCTAGGGTAGGCCTGGGCTAAGGTTTCGGTTTGGGTTAGGTTTAGGTTTAGGTTTAGGGTTAGGTTTAGTGTTAGGGTAAGGGAGAGGATGAGGGTGAGGGTGAGGGCCAGGACTGAGCTAGGGTGAGGGTGATGGTGAGGTTTAGAGCTAGGGCTAGGGCTATGGCCATGGCTAGGGCTAGGGCTAGGGCTAGGGCTATGGCTAGGGCTAGGGCTAGGGCTAGGGCTAGGGCTAGGGCTAGGGCTAGGGCTAGGGTTAGTGCTACGTCTAGGGCTAGGGCTATTGCTAGTACTAGGTTCAGGTCTCGGGCTAGGCCTAGCGCTGCTGGTAAGGCTAGGGCTAGGGCGAGGCCTGGGCTAAGGTTTGGGTTTGGTTTAGGGTTAGGGTTAGGGTTAGGGTTAGGATGAGGGTGAGGGTGAGGGCGAGGGCGAGGGCGAGGGCGAGGGTTAGGGTTGGTGTTAGTGTTAGTGTTAGTGTTAGTGTTAGTGTTAGTGTTAGTGTTAGTGTTAGTGTTAGGGTTAGGGTTAGGGTTAGGGTTAGGGTTAGGGTTAGGTTTAGGGTTCGGGTTCGGGTTCGGGTTCGGGTTCGGGTTCGGGTTCGGGTTAGTGTTAGGGTTAGGGTTAGGGTTAGGGATAAGTTTAGGGTTAGGGTTAGGGTTAGGGTTAGGTTTAGGTTTAGGGTTAGGGTTAGAGTGAGGCTAGGACTACGGTCAGTTCTAGGGCTAGGGCTAGCTGTGCTGCTAGGGCTAGGGCTAGGGTAGGGCTAGGGCAAGGGCTAGGGCTAGGGTAGAACAGGGCTAAGGTTTGGGTTTGGGTTAGGGTTAGGGTTAGGGTTAGGTTTAGTTTTAGTGTACGGGTGAGGATGAGGGTGAGGGTGAGGGCCAGGACTGAGCTAGGGTGAGGGTGAGGGTGAGGGTGAGGTTGAGGGTGAGGGTGAGATTTAGGTCTAGGTCTAGGGCTAGGGCTGGGCTAAGATAAGGGTTAGGGTTATGCCTAGGGCTAGGGCTAGGGCTACGGCTATTCTTAGGTCTAGGGCTACGGTGAGGGCTAGGGTAGGTCTAGGGCTAGGGCTAGGGGTAGGGCTAAGGCTAGGGTTAGAGCTAGCGCTCGAGCTACGGATACGGCTACGACTAGGGCTAGGGCTAGGGCTTGGACTAGGTTCAGGGCTAGGGCTAGGGCTAGGGCTGCTGCTAGGGCTAGGGCTAGCTTTAGGCCTAGGCCTGGGCTAAGGTTTGGGTTTGGGTTAGGTTTAGGTTTAGGTTTAGGTTTAGGTTTAGGGTTAGGGTTAGGGTTAGGGTTAGGGTTAGGGTTAGGGTTAGGTTTAGGGCTAGGGCTAGGGCTAGGGCTAGGGCTAGGGCTAGGGCTAGGGCTAGGGTAGGGCTAGGGCTAGGGCTAGGGCTATGCCTTTTGCTAGGGTTAAGGTCAAGGTGAGGGTTAGGTTAGTCTTTTAGTCTTAGTCTTAGTCTTAGTCTTAGTCTTAGTCTTAGTCTTAGTCTTAGTCTTAGTCTTAGGCTTTGGCTTAGGCTTAGGCTTAGGCTTAGGCTTAGGCTTAGGCTTAGGCTTAGGCTTAGGCTTAGGCTTAGGCTTAGGCTTTGGCTTTGGTTTAGGCTTAGGCTTAGGGTAATAGTTATGGCTAAGGCTAGGATTAGGGCTAGGGCTAGGGTTTGCGTTAGGGTTAAGGTTTGCGTTAGGGTTTGCGTTATTGTTATGGTTAGGGCTAGGGCTCTGGCTCTGGCAAGGGCTAGGGCTAGGGCTAGGGCTAGGGCTAGGGCTAGGGCTAGGGCTAGGGCTAGGGCTAGGGCTAGGGCTAGGGCTAGGGCTAGGGCTAGGGATAGGGATAGGGATAGGGATAGGGATAGGGATAGGGATAGGGATAGGGATAGGGATAGGGATAGGGATGGGGCTAGGGTTAGGGATAGTGCTACGGGAGGTGTTAGGTCTAGCGGTAGATCTATGGGTAAAAATGGGCTAAGGTTAGGGTTAGGGGTAGGGGTAGGGTTAGGGCTAGGGTTAGGCGTAGGCCTTGCCCTAGGGCTACAACTAGGGCTAGGGCTAGGGCTAGGGCTAGGGCTAGGGCTAGGTTTAGGGTTAGGGCTAGGGCGGGGGCGAGGGTGAGGTCTAAGGCTAGGGCTAGGGCTTGGACTTGGGCTAAAGCTATGGCTAGGGCTAGGGCTAGGGCTGGGGCTAGGGCTACGGTTAGGTTTAGGTTTATCATTAGGTTTTGCTTAGGGTTAGGGTTAGGGTTAAGGTTAGGGTTAGGGTTAGGGTTAGGGTTAGGGTAAGGGTGAGGGTGAGGGTGAGGGAGAGGGTTCGCTTTAGGATTAGGGTTAAAGCTACGGCTAGGGTTAGAGCTAGGGCTAGGGCTGAGCTAGAGTTAGGGTGAGGGTGAGGGTGAGGGTTAGGGTTAGGGTTAGGGTTAGGGTTAGGGTTAGGGTTAGGGTTAGGGTAAGGGTAAGGGTAAGGGTAAGGGTTAGGGTTAGGGTTAGGGTTAGAGTTAGGGTTAGGGTTAGGGTTAGGGTTAGGGTTAGGGCAAGGGTTAGGGTTAGGGTCAAGGTTAGGGATAGGTTAGTTTTTTAGTCTTAGTCTTAGTCTTAGTCTTAGTCTTAGTCTTAGTCTTACTCTTAGTCTTACTCTTAGTCTTAGTCTTAGTCTTAGGGTTAGGGTTAGGGTTAGGGTTAGGGTTAGGGTTAGGGTAAGGGTTAGGCTTAGGGTAATAGTTACGGCATAAGATAGGATTAGGGCTAGGGTTTGCGTTAGGGTTTAGCTTTGCGTTAGGGTTTGCGTTATGGTTATGGTTAGGGCTAGGGCTAGGGCTAGGGCTAGGGCTAGGGCTAGGGCTACGGCTAGGGTTAGGGCTAGGGCTAGGGCTCGGCCTAGGGCTAGGGCTAGGGCTAGGGCTAGGGCTAGGGCTAGGGCAAGGGCTAGGGCTAGGGCAAGGGCAAGGGCCAGAACTGGGCTAGGGTTAGGGTTAGGGATAGTGCTACGACTAGGGTTAGGGCTAGGTCTAGGACTAGGTTCAGGTCTAGGGCTATGGCTAGGGCTGCTACTAGGGCTAGGGCTAGGGCAAGGGCTAGGGCAAGGGCTAGGGCTAGGGTAGGCCTGGGCTAAGGTTTGGGTTTGGGTTAGGTTTAGGTTTAGGGTTAGGTTTAGGGTTAGGGTAAGGGAGAGGATGAGGGTGAGGGTGAGAACCAGGACTGAGCTAGGGTGAGGGTGAGGGTGAGGTTTAGAGCTAGGGCTAGGGCTAGGGCTGGGCTAAGATTAGGGTTAGGGTTATGCCTAGGGCTAGGGCTAGGGCTACGGCTAGGCTTAGGTCTATGGCTATGGCTATGGCTATGGCTAGGGCTAGGGCTAGGGCTAGGGCTATGGCCATGGCTAGGGCTAGGGCTATGGCTATGGCTATGGCTATGGCTATGGCTAGGGCTAGGGCTAGGGCTAGGGCTAGGGTTAGTGCTACGTCTAGGGCTAGGGCTATTGCTAGTACTAGGTTCAGGTCTCGGGCTAGGCCTAGCGCTGCTGGTAAGGCTAGGGCTAGGGCGAGGCCTGGGCTAAGGTTTGGGTTTGGTTTAGGGTTAGGGTTAGGGTTAGGGTTAGGATGAGGGTGAGGGTGAGGGCGAGGGCGAGGGCGAGGGCGAGGGCGAGGGCGAGGGTTAGGGTTGGTGTTAGTGTTAGTGTTAGTGTTAGTGTTAGGGTTAGGGTTAGGGTTAGGTTTAGGTTTAGGTTTAGGTTTAGGTTTAGGTTTAGGGTTCGGGTTCGGGTTCGGGTTCGGGTTCGGGTTCGGGTTCGGGTTCGGGTTAGGGTTAGGGTTAGGGTTAGGGTTAGGGTTAGGGTTAGGGTGAGGCTAGGACTACGGTCAGTTCTAGGGCTAGGGCTAGCTGTGCTGCTACGGCTAGGGCTAGGGTAGGGCTAGGGCAAGGGCTAGGGCTAGGGTAGAACAGGGCTAAGGTTTGGGTTTGGGTTAGGGTTAGGGTTAGGGTTAGGTTTAGTTTTAGTTTTAGTGTAAGGGTGAGGATGAGGGTGAGGGTGAGGGCCAGGACTGAGCTAGGGTGAGGGTGAGGGTGAGGGTGAGGGTGAGATTTAGGTCTAGGTCTAGGGCTAGGGCTGGGCTAAGATAAGGGTTAGGGTTATGCCTAGGGCTAGGGCTAGGGCTACGGCTATTCTTAGGTCTAGGGCTACGGTGAGGGCTAGGGTAGGTCTAGGGCTAGGGCTAGGGGTAGGGCTAAGGCTAGGGTTAGAGCTAGCGCTCGAGCTACGGATACGGCTACGACTAGGGCTAGGGCAAGGGCTTGGACTAGGTTCAGGGCTAGGGCTAGGGCTAGGGCTGCTGCTAGGGCTAGGGCTAGCTTTAGGCCTAGGCCTGGGCTAAGGTTTGGGTTTGGGTTAGGGTTAGGTTTAGGTTTAGGTTTAGGTTTAGGGTTAGGGTTAGGGTTAGGGTTAGGGTTAGGGTTAGGGTTAGGGTTAGGGTTAGGTTTAGGGCTAGGGCTAGGGCTAGGGCTAGGGCTAGGGCTAGGGCTACGGTAGGGCTAGGGCTAGGGCTAGGGCTATGCCTTTTGCTAGGGTTAAGGTCAAGGTGAGGGTTAGGTTAGTCTTTTAGTCTTAGTCTTAGTCTTTGTCTTAGTCTTAGTCTTAGTCTTAGGCTTAGTCTTAGGCTTAGGCTTAGGCTTAGGCTTAGGCTTAGCCTTAGGCTTAGGCTTAGGCTTAGGCTTAGGCTTAGGCTTTGGCTTTGGTTTAGGCTTAGGCTTAGGCTTAGGGTAATAGTTATGGCTAAGGCTAGGATTAGGGCTAGGGCTAGGGTTTGCGTTAGGGTTAAGGTTTGCGTTAGGGTTTGCGTTATTGTTATGGTTAGGGCTAGGGCTCTGGCTCTGGCAAGGGCTAGGGCTAGGGCTAGGGCTAGGGCTAGGGTTAGGGATAGGCCTAGGGCTAGGGCTAGGGCTAGGGCTAGGGCTAGGGCTAGGGCGAGGGCGAGGGCGAGGGCGAGGGCTAGGGCTAGGGCTAGGGCTAGGGCTTGGGTTAGGCCTAGGGATAGGGATGGGGCTAGGGTTAGAGATAGTGCTACGGGAGGTGTTAGGTCTAGCGGTAGATCTATGTGTAAAAATGGGCTAAGGTTAGGGTTAGGGTTAGGGCTAGGGTTAGGCGTAGGCCTTGCCCTAGGGCTACAACTAGGGCTAGGGCTAGGGCTAGGGCTAGGGCTAGGGCTAGGGCTAGGGCTAGGGCTAGGGCTAGGGCTAGCGCTAGGGTTAGGGTTAGGGTTAGGGCTAGGGCGGGGGCTAGGGTGAGGTCTAAGCCTAGGGCTAGGGCTTGGACTTGGGCTAAAGCTACGGCTAGGGCTAGGGCTAGGGATGGGACTAGGGCTACGGTTAGGGTTAGGTTTATCATTAGGGTTTGCTTAGGGTTAGGGTTAGGGTTAAGGTTAGGGTTATTGTTAGGGTTAGGGTTAGGGTTATGGTTAGGGTTAAGGGTTAGGGTGAGGGTGAGGGTGAGGGTGAGGGAGAGGGTGAGGGAGAGGGTTAGGTTTAGGATTAGGATTAGGGTTAAAGCTACGGCTAGGGTTAGGGCTAGGGCTAGGGCTAGGGCTACGGCTAGGCTTAGGTCTATGGCTATGGCTATGGCTATGGCTATGGCTATGGCTATGGCTATGGCTAGGGCTATGGCCATGGCTAGGGCTAGGGCTATGGCTATGGCTATGGCTATGGCTAGGGCTAGGGCTAGGGCTAGGGCTAGGGCTAGGGCTATGGCCATGGCTAGGGCTAGGGCTAGGGCTATGGCTATGGCTATGGCTATGGCTAGGGCTAGGGCTAGGGCTAGGGCTAGGGTTAGTGCTACGTCTAGGGCTAGGGCTATTGCTAGTACTAGGTTCAGGTCTCGGGCTAGGCCTAGCGCTGCTGGTAAGGCTAGGGCTAGGGCGAGGCCTGGGCTAAGGTTTGGGTTTGGTTTAGGGTTAGGGTTAGGGTTAGGGTTAGGATGAGGGTGAGGGTGAGGGCGAGGGCGAGGGCGAGGGCGAGGGTTAGGGTTGGTGTTAGTGTTAGTGTTAGTGTTAGTGTTAGGGTTAGGGTTAGGTTTAGGTTTAGGTTTAGGTTTAGGTTTAGGGTTCGGGTTCGGGTTCGGGTTCGGGTTCGGGTTCGGGTTCGGGTTAGGGTTAGGGTTAGGGTGAGGCTAGGACTACGGTCAGTTCTAGGGCTAGGGCTAGCTGTGCTGCTACGGCTAGGGCTAGGGTAGGGCTAGGGCAAGGGCTAGGGCTAGGGTAGGGCTAGGGCAAGGGCTAGGGCTAGGGTAGAACAGGGCTAAGGTTTGGGTTTGGGTTAGGGTTAGGGTTAGGGTTAGGGTTAGTTTTAGTGTAAGTGTGAGGATGAGGGTGAGGGTGAGGGCCAGGACTGAGCTAGGGTGAGGGTGAGGGTGAGGTTGAGGGTGAGGGTGAGATTTAGGTCTAGGTCTAGGGCTAGGGCTGGGCTAAGATAAGGGTTAGGGTTATGCCTAGGGCTAGGGCTAGGGCTACGGCTATTCTTAGGTCTAGGGCTACGGTGAGGGCTAGGGTAGGGCTAGGGCTAGGGCTAGGGCTAGGGCTAGGGCTAGGGCTAGGGCTAAGGCTAGGGCTAGAGCTAGGGCTACGGCTATTCTTAGGTCTAGGGCTACAGTTAGGGCTAGGGTAGGGCTAGGGTTAGGGCAAGGTTTCGGGTTAGGGTTAGGGTCAAGGTTAGGGATAGGTTAGTCTTTTAGTCTTAGTCTTAGTCTTAGTCTTAGTCTTAGTCTTAGTCTTAGTCTTAGGCTTAGGCTTAGGCTTAGGCTTAGGGTTAGGGTTAGGGTTAGGGTTAGGGTTAGGGTTAGGGTTAGGGTTATTGTTAGGTTTAGGGTTAGGGTTAGGGTTAGGGTTAGGGTGAGGGCTAGCGCTAGGGCTAGGGCTAGGGCTAGGGCTAGGGCTAGGGCTAGAGCTAGGGCTAGGGCTAGGGCTAGGGCTTGGGTTGGTCCTAGGGTTAGGGTTGGGGCTAAAGTTAGGGATAGTGCTACGAGAAGTGTTAGGTCTAGCGGTATATCTATGGGTAAAAATGGGCTTAGATTAGGGATAGGGTTATGCCTAGGGCTAGGGCTAGGGCTACGGCTAGGCTTAGGTCTATGGGTATGGGTATGGGTATGGGTATGGGTATGGGTATGGGTATAGCTATGGGTATGGCTATGTCTATGGCTATGGCTATGGCCAGGGCTAGGGCTAGGGCTAGGGCTAGGGCTAGGGCTAGGGCTAGGGCTAGGGCTAGGGCTAGGGCTAGGGCTAGGGCTAGGGCTATAATTTCGGCTAGGGCTAGGATTAGGGCTACTTTTACGGTTATGGTTAGGGCTACGGCTAGGTCTAGGGCCTGGGGTGGGCTAGGGTTAGGGTTAGGGTAAGAGTTAGTGTTAGTGTTAGTGTTAGGGTTAGGGTTAGGGGTAGGGTTAGGGTTACGGTTAGGTTTATGGCTACGGCTACGGCAACGGCTAGGGCTTGGGCTAGGGCTAGGGTTAAAGCTAGTCCTAGGGCTAGGGCTAGGGCTAGGGCTAGGGCTAGGGCTAGGGCTAGGGCTAGGGCTAGGGTTAGTGCTACGACTAGGGCTAGGGCTAGGGCTAGGGCTAGGGTTAGGGCTATTGCTAGGACTAGGTTCAGGTCTAGGGCTAGGCCTAGCGCTGCTGGTAGGGCTAGGGCTAAGGCGAGGCCTGGGCTAAGGTTTGGGTTTGGTTTAGGGTTATGGTTAGGATGAGGGTGAGGGCGAGGGCGAGGGCGAGGGTTAGGGTTAGTGTTAGTGTTAGTGTTAGTGTTAGTGTTAGTGTTAGTGTTAGGGTTAGGGTTAGGGTTAGGGTTAGGGTTAGGTTTAGGTTTAGGTTTAGGTTTAGGTTTAGGTTTAGGTTTAGGTTTAGGTTTAGGTTTAGGTTTAGGTTTAGGTTTAGGTTTAGGGTTCCGGTTCGGGTTCGGGTTCGGGTTAGGGTTAGGGTTAGGGGTAGGGTTAGGGTTAGGGTTAAGGTTAGGGTTAGGGTTAGGGTTAGGGTTAGGGTTAGGCCTAGGCCTAGGCCTAGGCTTAGGCCTAGGCCTAGGCCTAGTGCTACGACTTGGGCTAGGGATAGGGATAGGGCTCGGGCTCGGGCTCTGGTTCGGGCTCGGGCTCGGGCTCGGGCTCGGGCTCGGGCTGGGCTCGGGCTCGGGCTCAGGCTCGGGCTCGGGCTCGGGCTCGGGCTAGGGCTAGGGCTAGGGCTAGAGTTATGGCTAGGGCTAGGGTTAGGGCTACGGTTACGGTTATGGTTAGGGCTATGGCTAGGTCTAGGGCCTGGGGTGGGCTAGGGTTAGGGTTAGGGTAAGAATTAGTGTTAGTGTTAGTGTTAGTGTTAGGGTTAGGGTTAGGGTTAGGGTTAGGGTTAGGTTTATGGCTACGGCTACGGCAACGGCTAGGGCTTTGGCTAGGGCTAGGGTTAAAGCTAGTCCTACGGCTAATGCTAGGCCTAGGTCTAGGGCTAGGGCTAGGGCTAGGGCTAGGGCTAGGTCTAGGGCTACGGCTACGGCTAGGGCTACGGCTACGGCTAGGGCTAGGGCTAGGGCTAGGGCCAGGGCTAGGGCTAGGGCAAGGGCCAGAGCTGGGCTAGGGTTAGGGCGAGTGCTACGACTAGGGCTAGGGCTAGGGCTAGGACTATGTTCAGTTCTAGGGCTAGGGCTAGCTGTGCTGCTAGGGCTAGGGCTAGGGTAGGGCTAGGGCAAGGGCTAGGGCTAGGGTAGAACTGGGCTAAGGTTTGGGTTTGGGTTAGGTTTAGGTTTAGGGTTAGGTTTAGTTTTAGGGTAAGGGTGAGGTTGAGGATGAGGGTGAGGGTGAGGGCCAGGACTGAGCTAGGGTGAGGTTGAGGGTGAGGGTGAGGTTTAGGTCTAGGTCTAGGGCTAGGGCTGGGCTAAGATTAGGGTTACGGTTATGCCTAGGGCTTGGGCTAGGGCTACGGCTATTCTTAGGTCTAGGGCTACGGTTCGGGCTAGGGTAGGGCTAGGGGTAGGGGTAGGGGTAGGGCTAAGGCTAGGGCTAGAGCTAGGGCTACGGCTATTCTTAGGTCTAGGGCTACGGTTAGGGCTGGGGTAGGGCTAGGGTTAGGGCAAGGTTTAGGGTTAGGGTCAAGGTTAGGGATAGGTTAGTCTTTTAGTCTTAGTCTTAGTCTTAGTCTTAGTCTTAGTCTTAGTCTTAGTCGTAGTCGTAGTCTTAGTCTTAGTCTTAGTCTTAGGCTTAGGCTTAGGCTTAGGCTTAGGGTTAGGATTAGGGTTAGGGTTATTTTTAGGGTTAGGATTAGGGTTAGGGTTAGGGTAAGGATTAGGGTTAGGGTTAGGGTTAGGGTTAGGGTAAGGGTTATGGTTAGGGTTAGGGATAGGGTTAGGGTTATAGTTACGCCTAGGGCTATGATTAGCCCTAGGCCTAGGCTTAGGTTTAGGGTTAGGCTTAGGGTTAGGCTTAGGCTTAGGCTTAGGGTCGGCTTAGGCTTAGGCTTAGGTCTAGGATTAGGGTTACGTTTACGTCTTTGGCTGGGGCTGCGCTAGGGTGATGGTGAGGGTGAGCGTGAGAGTTAGGGTTAGGGTTAGGGTTAGGTTTAGGGCTAGTGGTAGGGCTTTGGCTAGGACTAGGGCTTGGGCTACGGTTAGGGTTAGGGTTTGGGTTAGGGTTAGGGTTAGGGTTATGGTTATGGTTATGGTTATGGTTATGGTTAGGGTTAGGGTTAGGGTTTGGTTTAGGGTTAGGGTTAGGGTTAGGGTTAGGGTGAGGGCGAGGGCGAGGGCTAGGGCTAGGGCTAGGGCTAGGGCTAGGGCTAGGGCTAGGGCTAGGGCTAGGGCTAGGGCTAGGGCTAGGGCTAGGGCTAGGGCTAGGGCTTGGGTTGGTCCTAGGGTTAGGGTTGGGGCTAAAGTTAGGGATAGTGCTACGGGAAGTGTTAGGTCTAGCGGTATATCTATGGGTAAAAATGGGCTAAGGTTAGGGTTAGGCCTAGGCCTAGGGCTAGGGCTAGGGTTAGGGTTAGGGTTAGGGCTAGGGCGGGGGTGAGGGCGAGGTCTAAGTCTTGGGCTAGGGCTTGGGCTAGGGCTAGGTCTAGGGCTAGCGCTAGGGCTAGGGCTAGGGCTAGGGCAAGGTTTAGGGTTAGGGTCAAGTTTAGGGATAGGTTAGTCTTTTAGTCTTAGTCTTAGTCTTAGTCTTAGTCTTAGTCTTAGTCTTTGTCTTAGTCTTAGGGTTAGGCTTAGGCTTAGGCTTAGGCTTAGGCTTAGGCTTAGCGTTAGGGTTAGGGTTAGGGTTAGGGTTATTGTTAGGGTTAGGGTTAGGGTTAGGGTTAGGGATATTTTTATTTAAGGGTTTGGGTTTGGGTTAGGGTTAGGGTTAGTGTTAGTGTTTGGGTTAGGGTTAGGGTTAGGGTTAGGGTTAGGGTTAGGGTTAGGGTTAAGGTTAGGCTTATGGCTAGGGCTAGGGCTAGGGCTAGGGCTAAAGCTAGGTTAGTGTTAGGTTTTTTGTTGCGGTTGTGTTATGGTTCAGGCTGGGGTTCGGGCTGGGGTTCGGGCTAGGATTAGAGTTAGGGTTAGTGTTAGGGTTAGGGTTAGGTTTATGGCTAGGGCTAGGACTAGGTTTAGTGTTAGGGTTTGTGTTACGGTTTGTGTTATGGTTCGGCCTAGGGTTCGGGCTGGGGTTCAGGCTAGGGTTAGGCGTAGGGTTAGGGTTAGGGTACAGATGGTACCTAACCCCTTATAAACTGTCTAAGATCTATCATGCCATGCCCAATAGGTGTTGGAAATGTGGGACCAATGTAGGAACATTTTACCACATGTGGTGCACTTGTGGAGTAGCATGAAAATAGTGGAAAAATTTCATTGAGCAATGGAAAATATATTAAAAATTACGATTCTATTTAAACCAGAATTTTTTCTTTTGGGAATAATAGTAATTTAGACCCCTTGAATACTTTGATTATGTATATGGTCACTGCTGCGAGAATGATTTATGCAAACAAATGGGAAACACCAGAAATACCCTCAGTAGACAATTGGTTAGTTAAGCTGTCTGAATATGCTGAAATGGACAAATTGACAAATCTCTTAAAAGAAAGAACAACAGAAAAATATTTAAAAGACTGGAGACCCTACATCGAATTTTTACAAGAAGAAGGATTAACAGCAGCGGGTTTCGATTAACTCTTCTTCTTTTCAAGGAACGGCCGAATTGGACAACACTAGAACAACAGGATAAGATCCTGAAAAAACGGAGGAAGTCACCAGTTGCAAAGAATGGACATTTATATGTTATTTGGGAAAAAGGGGTGATGATGAACGCTGAAGTTTTAATATATTGTAGAATCAAAAAGTAAATAAAAATGATCTGACAAAAAAAAAGGGTTAGGGATGGGTTAGGGTTAGGGCTAGGGTTAGGGTTATGGTTAGGGTTAGGGTTATGGTTATGGTTATGGTTAGGGTTAGGGTTAGGGTTAGGGTTAGGGTTAGGGTTAGGGTTAGGGTTAGGGTTATGCCTAGGGCTAGGGCTAGGGCTAGGGCTAGGGTTAGGGCTAGTTCTAGGGCTAGGGCTAGTTCTATGGCTAGGGCTAGGGCTAGGGCTAAAGCTATGGTTAGGGTTAGGGTTAGGGTTAGGGTTAGGGTTAGGGTTAGGGTTAGGGCTTGAGCTTGGGCTAGGGTTAGGGTTAGGGTTCGGGCTAGTGCTAGTGCTAGTGCTAGGGCTAGGGCTAGTGCTAGTGTTAGTGCTAGGGCTTGGGCTCGGGCTCGGGCTAGGGCTCGGGCTAGGGCTAGGGCTAGGGCTAGGGCTAGGGCTAGGGCTAGGGCTAGGGCTAGGGCTAGGGCTAGGGCCAGGGCTAGGCTAGGCCTAGGGCCAGGCCTGGGCCAGGGCTAGGGTTAGGGTTAGGGCTAGTGCTGCGACTAGGGCTCTGGCTCTGGCTCTGGCTCTGGCTCTGGCTCTGGCTCTGGCTCTGGCTCTGGCTCTGGCTCGGGCTGAGGCTAGGGCTCAGGCTAGGCCTAGGCCTAGGCCTAGGGCTCTGGCTCTGGCTCGGGCTCTGGCTCGGGCTCGGGCTCGGGCTCGGGCTAGGGCTAGGGCTAGGGCTAGGGCTCGGGCTCGGGCTCGGGCTCGGGCTAGGGCTAGGGCTAGGGCTAGGGCTAGGGCTAGGGCTAGGGCTAGGGCAAGGGCTAGGGCTAGGGCAAGGGCAAGGGCCAGAACTGGGCTAGGGTTAGGGTTAGGGATAGTGCTACGACTAGGGTTAGGGCTAGGTCTAGGACTAGTTTCAGGTCTAGGGCTATGGCTAGGGCTGCTACTAGGGCTAGGGCTAGGGCAAGGGCTAGGGCAAGGGCTAGGGCTAGGGTAGGCCTGGGCTAAGGTTTCGGTTTGGGTTAGGTTTAGGTTTAGGTTTAGGGTTAGGTTTAGTGTTAGGGTAAGGGAGAGGATGAGGGTGAGGGTGAGGGCCAGGACTGAGCTAGGGTGAGGGTGATGGTGAGGTTTAGAGCTAGGGCTAGGGCTATGGCCATGGCTAGGGCTAGGGCTAGGGCTAGGGCTATGGCTAGGGCTAGGGCTAGGGCTAGGGCTAGGGCTAGGGCTAGGGCTAGGGTTAGTGCTACGTCTAGGGCTAGGGCTATTGCTAGTACTAGGTTCAGGTCTCGGGCTAGGCCTAGCGCTGCTGGTAAGGCTAGGGCTAGGGCGAGGCCTGGGCTAAGGTTTGGGTTTGGTTTAGGGTTAGGGTTAGGGTTAGGGTTAGGATGAGGGTGAGGGTGAGGGCGAGGGCGAGGGCGAGGGCGAGGGTTAGGGTTGGTGTTAGTGTTAGTGTTAGTGTTAGTGTTAGTGTTAGTGTTAGTGTTAGTGTTAGGGTTAGGGTTAGGGTTAGGGTTAGGGTTAGGGTTAGGTTTAGGGTTCGGGTTCGGGTTCGGGTTCGGGTTCGGGTTCGGGTTCGGGTTAGTGTTAGGGTTAGGGTTAGGGTTAGGGATAAGTTTAGGGTTAGGGTTAGGGTTAGGGTTAGGTTTAGGTTTAGGGTTAGGGTTAGGGTGAGGCTAGGACTACGGTCAGTTCTAGGGCTAGGGCTAGCTGTGCTGCTAGGGCTAGGGCTAGGGTAGGGCTAGGGCAAGGGCTAGGGCTAGGGTAGAACAGGGCTAAGGTTTGGGTTTGGGTTAGGGTTAGGGTTAGGGTTAGGTTTAGTTTTAGTGTACGGGTGAGGATGAGGGTGAGGGTGAGGGCCAGGACTGAGCTAGGGTGAGGGTGAGGGTGAGGGTGAGGTTGAGGGTGAGGGTGAGATTTAGGTCTAGGTCTAGGGCTAGGGCTGGGCTAAGATAAGGGTTAGGGTTATGCCTAGGGCTAGGGCTAGGGCTACGGCTATTCTTAGGTCTAGGGCTACGGTGAGGGCTAGGGTAGGTCTAGGGCTAGGGCTAGGGGTAGGGCTAAGGCTAGGGTTAGAGCTAGCGCTCGAGCTACGGATACGGCTACGACTAGGGCTAGGGCTAGGGCTTGGACTAGGTTCAGGGCTAGGGCTAGGGCTAGGGCTGCTGCTAGGGCTAGGGCTAGCTTTAGGCCTAGGCCTGGGCTAAGGTTTGGGTTTGGGTTAGGTTTAGGTTTAGGTTTAGGTTTAGGTTTAGGGTTAGGGTTAGGGTTAGGGTTAGGGTTAGGGTTAGGGTTAGGTTTAGGGCTAGGGCTAGGGCTAGGGCTAGGGCTAGGGCTAGGGCTAGGGCTAGGGTAGGGCTAGGGCTAGGGCTAGGGCTATGCCTTTTGCTAGGGTTAAGGTCAAGGTGAGGGTTAGGTTAGTCTTTTAGTCTTAGTCTTAGTCTTAGTCTTAGTCTTAGTCTTAGTCTTAGTCTTAGTCTTAGTCTTAGGCTTTGGCTTAGGCTTAGGCTTAGGCTTAGGCTTAGGCTTAGGCTTAGGCTTAGGCTTAGGCTTAGGCTTAGGCTTAGGCTTTGGCTTTGGTTTAGGCTTAGGCTTAGGGTAATAGTTATGGCTAAGGCTAGGATTAGGGCTAGGGCTAGGGTTTGCGTTAGGGTTAAGGTTTGCGTTAGGGTTTGCGTTATTGTTATGGTTAGGGCTAGGGCTCTGGCTCTGGCAAGGGCTAGGGCTAGGGCTAGGGCTAGGGCTAGGGCTAGGGCTAGGGCTAGGGCTAGGGCTAGGGCTAGGGCTAGGGCTAGGGCTAGGGCTAGGGCTAGGGATAGGGATAGGGATAGGGATAGGGATAGGGATAGGGATAGGGATAGGGATAGGGATAGGGATAGGGATGGGGCTAGGGTTAGGGATAGTGCTACGGGAGGTGTTAGGTCTAGCGGTAGATCTATGGGTAAAAATGGGCTAAGGTTAGGGTTAGGGGTAGGGGTAGGGTTAGGGCTAGGGTTAGGCGTAGGCCTTGCCCTAGGGCTACAACTAGGGCTAGGGCTAGGGCTAGGGCTAGGGCTAGGGCTAGGTTTAGGGTTAGGGCTAGGGCGGGGGCGAGGGTGAGGTCTAAGGCTAGGGCTAGGGCTTGGACTTGGGCTAAAGCTATGGCTAGGGCTAGGGCTAGGGCTGGGGCTAGGGCTACGGTTAGGTTTAGGTTTATCATTAGGTTTTGCTTAGGGTTAGGGTTAGGGTTAAGGTTAGGGTTAGGGTTAGGGTTAGGGTTAGGGTAAGGGTGAGGGTGAGGGTGAGGGAGAGGGTTCGCTTTAGGATTAGGGTTAAAGCTACGGCTAGGGTTAGAGCTAGGGCTAGGGCTGAGCTAGAGTTAGGGTGAGGGTGAGGGTGAGGGTTAGGGTTAGGGTTAGGGTTAGGGTTAGGGTTAGGGTTAGGGTTAGGGTAAGGGTAAGGGTAAGGGTAAGGGTTAGGGTTAGGGTTAGGGTTAGAGTTAGGGTTAGGGTTAGGGTTAGGGTTAGGGTTAGGGCAAGGGTTAGGGTTAGGGTCAAGGTTAGGGATAGGTTAGTTTTTTAGTCTTAGTCTTAGTCTTAGTCTTAGTCTTAGTCTTAGTCTTACTCTTAGTCTTACTCTTAGTCTTAGTCTTAGTCTTAGGGTTAGGGTTAGGGTTAGGGTTAGGGTTAGGGTTAGGGTAAGGGTTAGGCTTAGGGTAATAGTTACGGCATAAGATAGGATTAGGGCTAGGGTTTGCGTTAGGGTTTAGCTTTGCGTTAGGGTTTGCGTTATGGTTATGGTTAGGGCTAGGGCTAGGGCTAGGGCTAGGGCTAGGGCTAGGGCTACGGCTAGGGTTAGGGCTAGGGCTAGGGCTCGGCCTAGGGCTAGGGCTAGGGCTAGGGCTAGGGCTAGGGCTAGGGCAAGGGCTAGGGCTAGGGCAAGGGCAAGGGCCAGAACTGGGCTAGGGTTAGGGTTAGGGATAGTGCTACGACTAGGGTTAGGGCTAGGTCTAGGACTAGGTTCAGGTCTAGGGCTATGGCTAGGGCTGCTACTAGGGCTAGGGCTAGGGCAAGGGCTAGGGCAAGGGCTAGGGCTAGGGTAGGCCTGGGCTAAGGTTTGGGTTTGGGTTAGGTTTAGGTTTAGGGTTAGGTTTAGGGTTAGGGTAAGGGAGAGGATGAGGGTGAGGGTGAGAACCAGGACTGAGCTAGGGTGAGGGTGAGGGTGAGGTTTAGAGCTAGGGCTAGGGCTAGGGCTGGGCTAAGATTAGGGTTAGGGTTATGCCTAGGGCTAGGGCTAGGGCTACGGCTAGGCTTAGGTCTATGGCTATGGCTATGGCTATGGCTAGGGCTAGGGCTAGGGCTAGGGCTATGGCCATGGCTAGGGCTAGGGCTAGGGCTATGGCTATGGCTATGGCTATGGCTAGGGCTAGGGCTAGGGCTAGGGCTAGGGTTAGTGCTACGTCTAGGGCTAGGGCTATTGCTAGTACTAGGTTCAGGTCTCGGGCTAGGCCTAGCGCTGCTGGTAAGGCTAGGGCTAGGGCGAGGCCTGGGCTAAGGTTTGGGTTTGGTTTAGGGTTAGGGTTAGGGTTAGGGTTAGGATGAGGGTGAGGGTGAGGGCGAGGGCGAGGGCGAGGGCGAGGGCGAGGGCGAGGGTTAGGGTTGGTGTTAGTGTTAGTGTTAGTGTTAGTGTTAGGGTTAGGGTTAGGGTTAGGGTTAGGTTTAGGTTTAGGTTTAGGTTTAGGTTTAGGGTTCGGGTTCGGGTTCGGGTTCGGGTTCGGGTTCGGGTTCGGGTTCGGGTTAGGGTTAGGGTTAGGGTTAGGGTTAGGGTTAGGGTTAGGGTGAGGCTAGGACTACGGTCAGTTCTAGGGCTAGGGCTAGCTGTGCTGCTACGGCTAGGGCTAGGGTAGGGCTAGGGCAAGGGCTAGGGCTAGGGTAGAACAGGGCTAAGGTTTGGGTTTGGGTTAGGGTTAGGGTTAGGGTTAGGTTTAGTTTTAGTTTTAGTGTAAGGGTGAGGATGAGGGTGAGGGTGAGGGCCAGGACTGAGCTAGGGTGAGGGTGAGGGTGAGGGTGAGGGTGAGATTTAGGTCTAGGTCTAGGGCTAGGGCTGGGCTAAGATAAGGGTTAGGGTTATGCCTAGGGCTAGGGCTAGGGCTACGGCTATTCTTAGGTCTAGGGCTACGGTGAGGGCTAGGGTAGGTCTAGGGCTAGGGCTAGGGGTAGGGCTAAGGCTAGGGTTAGAGCTAGCGCTCGAGCTACGGATACGGCTACGACTAGGGCTAGGGCAAGGGCTTGGACTAGGTTCAGGGCTAGGGCTAGGGCTAGGGCTGCTGCTAGGGCTAGGGCTAGCTTTAGGCCTAGGCCTGGGCTAAGGTTTGGGTTTGGGTTAGGGTTAGGTTTAGGTTTAGGTTTAGGTTTAGGGTTAGGGTTAGGGTTAGGGTTAGGGTTAGGGTTAGGGTTAGGGTTAGGGTTAGGTTTAGGGCTAGGGCTAGGGCTAGGGCTAGGGCTAGGGCTAGGGCTACGGTAGGGCTAGGGCTAGGGCTAGGGCTATGCCTTTTGCTAGGGTTAAGGTCAAGGTGAGGGTTAGGTTAGTCTTTTAGTCTTAGTCTTAGTCTTTGTCTTAGTCTTAGTCTTAGTCTTAGGCTTAGTCTTAGGCTTAGGCTTTGGCTTAGGCTTAGGCTTAGCCTTAGGCTTAGGCTTAGGCTTAGGCTTAGGCTTAGGCTTTGGCTTTGGTTTAGGCTTAGGCTTAGGCTTAGGGTAATAGTTATGGCTAAGGCTAGGATTAGGGCTAGGGCTAGGGTTTGCGTTAGGGTTAAGGTTTGCGTTAGGGTTTGCGTTATTGTTATGGTTAGGGCTAGGGCTCTGGCTCTGGCAAGGGCTAGGGCTAGGGCTAGGGCTAGGGCTAGGGTTAGGGATAGGCCTAGGGCTAGGGCTAGGGCTAGGGCTAGGGCTAGGGCTAGGGCGAGGGCGAGGGCGAGGGCGAGGGCTAGGGCTAGGGCTAGGGCTAGGGCTTGGGTTAGGCCTAGGGATAGGGATGGGGCTAGGGTTAGAGATAGTGCTACGGGAGGTGTTAGGTCTAGCGGTAGATCTATGTGTAAAAATGGGCTAAGGTTAGGGTTAGGGTTAGGGCTAGGGTTAGGCGTAGGCCTTGCCCTAGGGCTACAACTAGGGCTAGGGCTAGGGCTAGGGCTAGGGCTAGGGCTAGGGCTAGGGCTAGGGCTAGGGCTAGGGCTAGGGCTAGCGCTAGGGTTAGGGTTAGGGTTAGGGCTAGGGCGGGGGCTAGGGTGAGGTCTAAGCCTAGGGCTAGGGCTTGGACTTGGGCTAAAGCTACGGCTAGGGCTAGGGCTAGGGATGGGACTAGGGCTACGGTTAGGGTTAGGTTTATCATTAGGGTTTGCTTAGGGTTAGGGTTAGGGTTAAGGTTAGGGTTATTGTTAGGGTTAGGGTTAGGGTTATGGTTAGGGTTAAGGGTTAGGGTGAGGGTGAGGGTGAGGGTGAGGGAGAGGGTGAGGGAGAGGGTTAGGTTTAGGATTAGGATTAGGGTTAAAGCTACGGCTAGGGTTAGGGCTAGGGCTAGGGCTAGGGCTACGGCTAGGCTTAGGTCTATGGCTATGGCTATGGCTATGGCTATGGCTATGGCTATGGCTATGGCTAGGGCTATGGCCATGGCTAGGGCTAGGGCTATGGCTATGGCTATGGCTATGGCTAGGGCTAGGGCTAGGGCTAGGGCTAGGGTTAGTGCTACGTCTAGGGCTAGGGCTATTGCTAGTACTAGGTTCAGGTCTCGGGCTAGGCCTAGCGCTGCTGGTAAGGCTAGGGCTAGGGCGAGGCCTGGGCTAAGGTTTGGGTTTGGTTTAGGGTTAGGGTTAGGGTTAGGGTTAGGATGAGGGTGAGGGTGAGGGCGAGGGCGAGGGCGAGGGCGAGGGTTAGGGTTGGTGTTAGTGTTAGTGTTAGTGTTAGTGTTAGGGTTAGGGTTAGGTTTAGGTTTAGGTTTAGGTTTAGGTTTAGGGTTCGGGTTCGGGTTCGGGTTCGGGTTCGGGTTCGGGTTAGGGTTAGGGTTAGGGTGAGGCTAGGACTACGGTCAGTTCTAGGGCTAGGGCTAGCTGTGCTGCTACGGCTAGGGCTAGGGTAGGGCTAGGGCAAGGGCTAGGGCTAGGGTAGGGCTAGGGCAAGGGCTAGGGCTAGGGTAGAACAGGGCTAAGGTTTGGGTTTGGGTTAGGGTTAGGGTTAGGGTTAGGGTTAGTTTTAGTGTAAGTGTGAGGATGAGGGTGAGGGTGAGGGCCAGGACTGAGCTAGGGTGAGGGTGAGGGTGAGGTTGAGGGTGAGGGTGAGATTTAGGTCTAGGTCTAGGGCTAGGGCTGGGCTAAGATAAGGGTTAGGGTTATGCCTAGGGCTAGGGCTAGGGCTACGGCTATTCTTAGGTCTAGGGCTACGGTGAGGGCTAGGGTAGGTCTAGGGCTAGGGCTAGGGGTAGGGCTAAGGCTAGGGTTAGAGCTAGCGCTCGAGCTACGGATACGGCTACGACTAGGGCTAGGGCTAGGGCTTGGACTAGGTTCAGGGCTAGGGCTAGGGCTAGGGCTGCTGCTAGGGCTAGGGCTAGCTTTAGGCCTAGGCCTGGGCTAAGGTTTGGGTTTGGGTTAGGGTTAGGGTTAGGTTTAGGTTTAGGGTTAGGGTTAGGGTTAGGGTTAGGGTTAGGTTTAGGGCTAGGGCTAGGGCTAGGGCTAGGGCTAGGGCTAGGGCTACGGTAGGGCTAGGGCTAGGGCTAGGGCTATGCCTTTTGCTAGGGTTAAGGTCAAGGTGAGGGTTAGGTTAGTCTTTTAGTCTTAGTCTTAGTCTTTGTCTTAGTCTTAGTCTTAGTCTTAGGCTTAGGCTTAGTCTTAGTCTTAGGCTTTGGCTAGGGTTAGGGATAGGCCTAGGGCTAGGGCTAGGGCTAGGGCTAGGGCTAGGGCTAGGGCTAGGGCGAGGGCGAGGGCGAGGGCGAGGGCGAGGGCGAGGGCTAGGGCTAGGGCTAGGGCTTGGGTTAGGCCTAGGGATAGGGATGGGGCTAGGGTTAGGGATAGTGCTACGGGAGGTGTTAGGTCTAGCGGTAGATCTATGGGTAAAAATGGGCTAAGGTTAGGGTTAGGGTTAGGGTTAGGGTTAGGGCTAGGGTTAGGCGTAGGCCTTGCCCTAGGGCTACAACTAGGGCTAGGGCTAGGGCTAGGGCTAGGGCTAGGGCTAGGGCTAGGGCTAGGGCTAGGGCTAGGGCTAGGGCTAGGGCTAGGGCTAGGGCTAGGGCTAGGGCTAGCGCTAGGGTTAGGGTTAGGGTTAGGGCTAGGGCTACGGCTAGGCTTAGGTCTATGGCTATGGCTATGGCTATGGCTATGGCTATGGCTATGGCTAGGGCTAGGGCTATGGCCATGGCTAGGGCTAGGGCTAGGGCTATGGCTATGGCTAGGGCTAGGGCTAGGGCTAGGGCTAGGGCTAGGGCTAGGGCTAGGGTTAGTGCTACGTCTAGGGCTAGGGCTATTGCTAGTACTAGGTTCAGGTCTCGGGCTAGGCCTAGCGCTTCTGGTAAGGCTAGGGCTAGGGCGAGGCCTGGGCTAAGGTTTGGGTTTGGTTTAGGGTTAGGGTTAGGGTTAGGGTTAGGATGAGGGTGAGGGTGAGGGCGAGGGCGAGGGCGAGGGCGAGGGTTAGGGTTGGTGTTAGTGTTAGTGTTAGTGTTAGGGTTAGGGTTAGGGTTAGGGTTAGGTTTAGGTTTAGGTTTAGGTTTAGGTTTAGGGTTCGGGTTCGGGTTCGGGTTCGGGTTCGGGTTAGGGTTAGGGTTAGGGTTAGGGTTAGGGTTAGGGTGAGGCTAGGACTACGGTCAGTTCTAGGGCTAGGGCTAGCTGTGCTGCTACGGCTAGGGCTAGGGTAGGGCTAGGGCAAGGGCTAGGGCTAGGGTAGAACAGGGCTAAGGTTTGGGTTTGGGTTAGGGTTAGGGTTAGGGTTAGGTTTAGTTTTAGTGTAAGGGTGAGGATGAGGGTGAGGGTGAGGGCCAGGACTGAGCTAGGGTGAGGGTGAGGGTGAGGTTGAGGGTGAGGGTGAGATTTAGGTCTAGGGCTAGGGCTAGGGCTGGGCTAAGATAAGGGTTAGGGTTATGCCTAGGGCAAGGGCTAGGGCTACGGCTATTCTTAGGTCTAGGGCTACGGTGAGGGCTAGGGTAGGTCTAGGGCTAGGGCTAGGGGTAGGGCTAAGGCTAGGGTTAGAGCTAGCGCTCGAGCTACGGATACGGCTACGACTAGGGCTAGGGCTAGGGCTTGGACTAGGTTCAGGGCTAGGGCTAGGGCTAGGGCTGCTGCTAGGGCTAGGGCTAGCTTTAGGCCTAGGCCTGGGCTAAGGTTTGGGTTTGGGTTAGGGTTAGGTTTAGGTTTAGGTTTAGGTTTAGGTTTAGGGTTAGGGTTAGGGTTAGGGTTAGGGTTAGGGTTAGGGTTAGGGTTAGGTTTAGGGCTAGGGCTAGGGCTAGGGCTAGGGCTAGGGCTAGGGCTACGGTAGGCTAGGGCTAGGGCTAGGGCTAGGGCTATGCCTTTTGCTAGGGTTAAGGTCAAGGTGAGGGTTAGGTTAGTCTTTTAGTCTTAGTCTTAGTCTTTGTCTTAGTCTTTCTTAGTCTTAGTCTTAGTCTTAGTCTTAGTCTTAGTCTTTGGCTTAGGCTTAGGCTTAGGCTTAGGCTTAGGCTTAGGCTTAGGCTTAGGCTTAGGCTTAGGCTTAGGCTTAGGCTTTGGCTTTGGTTTAGGCTTAGGCTTAGGCTTAGGGTAATAGTTATGGCTAAGGCTAGGATTAGGGCTAGGGCTAGGGTTTGCGTTAGGGTTAAGGTTTGCATTAGGGTTTGCGTTATTGTTATGGTTAGGGCTAGGGCTCTGGCTCTGGCAAGGGCTAGGGCTAGGGCTAGGGCTAGGGCTAGGGTTAGGGATAGGCCTAGGGCTAGGGCTAGGGCTAGGGCTAGGGCTAGGGCTAGGGCGAGGGCGAGGGCGAGGGCGAGGGCGAGGGCGAGGGCTAGGGCTAGGGCTAGGGCTAGGGCTAGGGCTAGGGCTAGGGCTAGGGCTTGGGTTAGGCCTAGGGATAGGGATGGGGCTAGGGTTAGGGATAGTGCTACGGGAGGTGTTAGGTCTAGCGGTAGATCTATGGGTAAAAATGGGCTAAGGTTAGGGTTAGGGTTAGGGTTAGGGTTAGGGCTAGGGTTAGGCGTAGGCCTTGCCCTAGGGCTACAACTAGGGCTAGGGCTAGGGCTAGGGCTAGGGCTAGGGCTAGGGCTAGGGCTAGGGCTAGGGCTAGGGCTAGGGCTAGGGCTAGGGCTAGGGCTAGGGCTAGGGCTAGGGCTAGGGCTAGGGCTAGCGCTAGGGTTAGGGTTAGGGTTAGGGCTAGGGCGGGGGCGAGGGTGAGGTCTAAGCCTAGGGCTAGGGCTTGGACTTGGGCTAAAGCTACGGCTAGGGCTAGGGCTAGGGATGGGACTAGGGCTACGGTTAGGGTTAGGTTTATCATTAGGGTTTGCTTAGGGTTAGGGTTAGGGTTAAGGTTAGGGTTATTGTTAGGGTTAGGGTTAGGGTTATGGTTAGGGTTAAGGGTTAGGGTGAGGGTGAGGGTGAGGGTGAGGGAGAGGGTGAGGGAGAGGGTTAGGTTTAGGATTAGGATTAGGGTTAAAGCTACGGCTAGGGTTAGGGCTAGGGCTAGGGCTGAGCTAGCGTTAGTGTGAGAGTGAGGGTTAGGGTTAGGGTTAGGGTTAGGGTTAGGGTAAGGGTTAGGGTTAGGGTTAGTGTTAGGGTTAGGGTTAGGGTTAGGGTTAGGGCAAGGGTTAGGGTTAGGGTCAAGGTTAGGGATAGGTTAGTTTTTTAGTCTTAGTCTTAGTCTTAGTCTTAGTCTTAGTCTTAGTCTTAGTCTTAGTCTTAGTCTTAGTCTTAGTCTTTGTCTTAGGGTTAGGGTTAGGGTTAGGGTTAGGGTAAGGGTTAGGCTTAGGGTAATAGTTACGGCATAAGATAGGATTAGGGTTAGGGCAAGGGTTAGGGTTAGGGTCAAGGTTAGGGATAGGTTAGTTTTTTAGTCTTAGTCTTAGTCTTAGTCTTAGTCTTAGTCTTAGTCTTAGTCTTAGTCTTAGGGCTAGGGCTAGGGCTAGGGCTAGGGCTAGGGCTAGGGCTTGGGTTGGGCCTAGGTTTAGGGATGGGGCTAGGGTTAGGTATAGAGCTACGGGAAGTGTTAGGTCTAGCGGTAGATATATGGGTAAAAATGGGCTAAGGTTACGGTTAGGGTAAGGGGTAGGGTTACGGTTAGGGCTAGGGTTAGGCCTAGGCCTTGCCCTAGGGCTACAACTAGGGCTAGGGCTAGGGCTAGGGCGAGGGCGAGGGCGAGGGCTAGGGCTAGGGCTAGGGTTAGGGTTAGGGCTAGGGCGGGGGCGAGGGCGAGGTCTAAGGCTAGGGCTAGGGCTAGCGCTAGGGCGAGGGCTAGGGCTAGGGCTAGGGCTAGGTTTAGGGTTAGGGCTAGGGCGGGGGCGAGGGTGAGGTCTAAGGCTAGGGCTAGGGCTTGGACTTGGGCTAAAGCTATGGCTAGGGCTAGGGCTAGGGCTGGGGCTAGGGCTACGGTTAGGTTTAGGTTTATCATTAGGTTTTGCTTAGGGTTAGGGTTAGGGTTAAGGTTAGGGTTAGGGTTAGGGTTAGGGTTAGGGTAAGGGTGAGGGTGAGGGTGAGGGAGAGGGAGAGGGTTCGCTTTAGGATTAGGGTTAAAGCTACGGCTAGGGTTAGGGCTAGGGCTAGGGCTGAGCTAGAGTTAGGGTGAGGGTGAGGGTGAGGGTGAGGGTTAGGGTTAGGGTTAGGGTTAGGGTTAGGGTTAGGGTTAGGGTAAGGGTAAGGGTAAGGGTAAGGGTTAGGGTTAGGGTTAGGGTTAGAGTTAGGGTTAGGGTTAGGGTTAGGGTTAGGGTTAGGGCAAGGGTTAGGGTTAGGGTCAAGGTTAGGGATAGGTTAGTTTTTTAGTCTTAGTCTTAGTCTTAGTCTTAGTCTTAGTCTTAGTCTTACTCTTAGTCTTACTCTTAGTCTTAGTCTTAGTCTTAGGGTTAGGGTTAGGGTTAGGGTTAGGGTTAGGGTTAGGGTAAGGGTTAGGCTTAGGGTAATAGTTACGGCATAAGATAGGATTAGGGCTAGGGTTTGCGTTAGGGTTTAGCTTTGCGTTAGGGTTTGCGTTATGGTTATGGTTAGGGCTAGGGCTAGGGCTAGGGCTAGGGCTAGGGCTACGGCTAGGGTTAGGGCTAGGGCTAGGGCTCGGCCTAGGGCTAGGGCTAGGGCTAGGGCTAGGGCTAGGGCTAGGGCAAGGGCTAGGGCTAGGGCAAGGGCAAGGGCCAGAACTGGGCTAGGGTTAGGGTTAGGGATAGTGCTACGACTAGGGTTAGGGCTAGGTCTAGGACTAGGTTCAGGTCTAGGGCTATGGCTAGGGCTGCTACTAGGGCTAGGGCTAGGGCAAGGGCTAGGGCAAGGGCTAGGGCTAGGGTAGGCCTGGGCTAAGGTTTGGGTTTGGGTTAGGTTTAGGTTTAGGGTTAGGTTTAGGGTTAGGGTAAGGGAGAGGATGAGGGTGAGGGTGAGGGCCAGGACTGAGCTAGGGTGAGGGTGAGGGTGAGGTTTAGAGCTAGGGCTAGGGCTAGGGCTGGGCTAAGATTAGGGTTAGGGTTATGCCTAGGGCTAGGGCTAGGGCTACGGCTAGGCTTAGGTCTATGGCTATGGCTATGGCTATGGCTAGGGCTAGGGCTAGGGCTAGGGCTATGGCCATGGCTAGGGCTAGGGCTATGGCTATGGCTATGGCTATGGCTATGGCTAGGGCTAGGGCTAGGGCTAGGGCTAGGGTTAGTGCTACGTCTAGGGCTAGGGCTATTGCTAGTACTAGGTTCAGGTCTCGGGCTAGGCCTAGCGCTGCTGGTAAGGCTAGGGCTAGGGCGAGGCCTGGGCTAAGGTTTGGGTTTGGTTTAGGGTTAGGGTTAGGGTTAGGGTTAGGATGAGGGTGAGGGTGAGGGCGAGGGCGAGGGCGAGGGCGAGGGCGAGGGTTAGGGTTGGTGTTAGTGTTAGTGTTAGTGTTAGGGTTAGGGTTAGGGTTAGGGTTAGGGTTAGGTTTAGGTTTAGGTTTAGGTTTAGGTTTAGTGTTCGGGTTCGGGTTCGGGTTCGGGTTCGGGTTCGGGTTCGGGTTCGGGTTCGGGTTCGGGTTAGGGTTAGGGTTAGGGTTAGGGTTAGGGTTAGGGTGAGGCTAGGACTACGGTCAGTTCTAGGGCTAGGGCTAGCTGTGCTGCTACGGCTAGGGCTAGGGTAGGGCTAGGGCAAGGGCTAGGGCTAGGGTAGAACAGGGCTAAGGTTTGGGTTTGGGTTAGGGTTAGGGTTAGGGTTAGGTTTAGTTTTAGTGTAAGGGTGAGGATGAGGGTGAGGGTGAGGGCCAGGACTGAGCTAGGGTGAGGGTGAGGGTGAGGGTGAGGGTGAGATTTAGGTCTAGGTCTAGGGCTAGGGCTGGGCTAAGATAAGGGTTAGGGTTATGCCTAGGGCTAGGGCTAGGGCTACGGCTATTCTTAGGTCTAGGGCTACGGTGAGGGCTAGGGTAGGTCTAGGGCTAGGGGTAGGGGTAGGGCTAAGGCTAGGGTTAGAGCTAGCGCTCGAGCTACGGATACGGCTACGACTAGGGCTAGGGCAAGGGCTTGGACTAGGTTCAGGGCTAGGGCTAGGGCTAGGGCTGCTGCTAGGGCTAGGGCTAGCTTTAGGCCTAGGCCTGGGCTAAGGTTTGGGTTTGGGTTAGGGTTAGGTTTAGGTTTAGGTTTAGGTTTAGGGTTAGGGTTAGGGTTAGGGTTAGGGTTAGGGTTAGGGTTAGGTTTAGGGCTAGGGCTAGGGCTAGGGCTAGGGCTAGGGCTAGGGCTACGGTAGGGCTAGGGCTAGGGCTAGGGCTATGCCTTTTGCTAGGGTTAAGGTCAAGGTGAGGGTTAGGTTAGTCTTTTAGTCTTAGTCTTAGTCTTTGTCTTAGTCTTAGTCTTAGTCTTAGGCTTAGTCTTAGGCTTAGGCTTTGGCTTAGGCTTAGGCTTAGGCTTAGGCTTAGGCTTAGGCTTAGGCTTAGGCTTAGGCTTAGGCTTTGGCTTTGGTTTAGGCTTAGGCTTAGGCTTAGGGTAATAGTTATGGCTAAGGCTAGGATTAGGGCTAGGGCTAGGGTTTGCGTTAGGGTTAAGGTTTGCGTTAGGGTTTGCGTTATTGTTATGGTTAGGGCTAGGGCTCTGGCTCTGGCAAGGGCTAGGGCTAGGGCTAGGGCTAGGGCTAGGGTTAGGGATAGGCCTAGGGCTAGGGCTAGGGCTAGGGCTAGGGCTAGGGCGAGGGCGAGGGCGAGGGCGAGGGCGAGGGCTAGGGCTAGGGCTAGGGCTAGGGCTTGGGTTAGGCCTAGGGATAGGGATGGGGCTAGGGTTAGAGATAGTGCTACGGGAGGTGTTAGGTCTAGCGGTAGATCTATGTGTAAAAATGGGCTAAGGTTAGGGTTAGGGTTAGGGCTAGGGTTAGGCGTAGGCCTTGCCCTAGGGCAACAACTAGGGCTAGGGCTAGGGCTAGGGCTAGGGCTAGGGCTAGGGCTAGGGCTAGGGCTAGCGCTAGGGTTAGGGTTAGGGTTAGGGCTAGGGCGGGGGCTAGGGTGAGGTCTAAGCCTAGGGCTAGGGCTTGGACTTGGGCTAAAGCTACGGCTAGGGCTAGGGCTAGGGATGGGACTAGGGCTACGGTTAGGGTTAGGTTTATCATTAGGGTTTGCTTAGGGTTAGGGTTAGGGTTAAGGTTAGGGTTATTGTTAGGGTTAGGGTTAGGGTTATGGTTAGGGTTAAGGGTTAGGGTGAGGGTGAGGGTGAGGGTGAGGGAGAGGGTGAGGGAGAGGGTTAGGTTTAGGATTAGGATTAGGGTTAAAGCTACGGCTAGGGTTAGGGCTAGGGCTAGGGCTAGGGCTACGGCTAGGCTTAGGTCTATGGCTATGGCTATGGCTATGGCTATGGCTATGGCTATGGCTATGGCTATGGCTAGGGCTATGGCCATGGCTAGGGCTAGGGCTATGGCTATGGCTATGGCTAGGGCTAGGGCTAGGGCTAGGGCTAGGGTTAGTGCTACGTCTAGGGCTAGGGCTATTGCTAGTACTAGGTTCAGGTCTCGGGCTAGGCCTAGCGCTGCTGGTAAGGCTAGGGCTAGGGCGAGGCCTGGGCTAAGGTTTGGGTTTGGTTTAGGGTTAGGGTTAGGGTTAGGGTTAGGATGAGGGTGAGGGTGAGGGCGAGGGCGAGGGCGAGGGCGAGGGTTAGGGTTGGTGTTAGTGTTAGTGTTAGTGTTAGTGTTAGTGTTAGGGTTAGGGTTAGGGTTAGGTTTAGGTTTAGGTTTAGGTTTAGGGTTCGGGTTCGGGTTCGGGTTCGGGTTCGGGTTCGGGTTCGGGTTCGGGTTAGGGTTAGGGTTAGGGTGAGGCTAGGACTACGGTCAGTTCTAGGGCTAGGGCTAGCTGTGCTGCTACGGCTAGGGCTAGGGTAGGGCTAGGGCAAGGGCTAGGGCTAGGGTAGGGCTAGGGCAAGGGCTAGGGCTAGGGTAGAACAGGGCTAAGGTTTGGGTTTGGGTTAGGGTTAGGGTTAGGGTTAGGGTTAGTTTTAGTGTAAGTGTGAGGATGAGGGTGAGGGTGAGGGCCAGGACTGAGCTAGGGTGAGGGTGAGGGTGAGGTTGAGGGTGAGGGTGAGATTTAGGTCTAGGTCTAGGGCTAGGGCTGGGCTAAGATAAGGGTTAGGGTTATGCCTAGGGCTAGGGCTAGGGCTACGGCTATTCTTAGGTCTAGGGCTACGGTGAGGGCTAGGGTAGGTCTAGGGCTAGGGCTAGGGGTAGGGCTAAGGCTAGGGTTAGAGCTAGCGCTCGAGCTACGGATACGGCTACGACTAGGGCTAGGGCTAGGGCTTGGACTAGGTTCAGGGCTAGGGCTAGGGCTAGGGCTGCTGCTAGGGCTAGGGCTAGCTTTAGGCCTAGGCCTGGGCTAAGGTTTGGGTTTGGGTTAGGGTTAGGTTTAGGTTTAGGTTTAGGGTTAGGGTTAGGGTTAGGGTTAGGGTTAGGGTTAGGTTTAGGGCTAGGGCTAGGGCTAGGGCTAGGGCTAGGGCTAGGGCTACGGTAGGGCTAGGGCTAGGGCTAGGGCTATGCCTTTTGCTAGGGTTAAGGTCAAGGTGAGGGTTAGGTTAGTCTTTTAGTCTTAGTCTTAGTCTTTGTCTTAGTCTTAGTCTTAGTCTTAGTCTTAGGCTTAGTCTTAGTCTTAGGCTTTGGCTAGGGTTAGGGATAGGCCTAGGGCTAGGGCTAGGGCTAGGGCTAGGGCTAGGGCTAGGGCTAGGGCTAGGGCTAGGGCGAGGGCGAGGGCGAGGGCGAGGGCGAGGGCGAGGGCGAGGGCTAGGGCTAGGGCTAGGGCTAGGGCTTGGGTTAGGCCTAGGGATAGGGATGGGGCTAGGGTTAGGGATAGTGCTACGGGAGGTGTTAGGTCTAGCGGTAGATCTATGGGTAAAAATGGGCTAAGGTTAGGGTTAGGGTTAGGGTTAGGGTTAGGGCTAGGGTTAGGCGTAGGCCTTGCCCTAGGGCTACAACTAGGGCTAGGGCTAGGGCTAGGGCTAGGGCTAGGGCTAGGGCTAGGGCTAGGGCTAGGGCTAGGGCTAGGGCTAGGGCTAGGGCTAGGGCTAGCGCTAGGGTTAGGGTTAGGGTTAGGGCTAGGGCTACGGCTAGGCTTAGGTCTATGGCTATGGCTATGGCTATGGCTATGGCTATGGCTAGGGCTAGGGCTATGGCCATGGCTAGGGCTAGGGCTATGGCTATGGCTATGGCTAGGGCTAGGGCTAGGGCTAGGGCTAGGGCTAGGGCTAGGGCTAGGGCTAGGGTTAGTGCTACGTCTAGGGCTAGGGCTATTGCTAGTACTAGGTTCAGGTCTCGGGCTAGGCCTAGCGCTGCTGGTAAGGCTAGGGCTAGGGCGAGGCCTGGGCTAAGGTTTGGGTTTGGTTTAGGGTTAGGGTTAGGGTTAGGGTTAGGATGAGGGTGAGGGTGAGGGCGAGGGCGAGGGCGAGGGCGAGGGTTAGGGTTGGTGTTAGTGTTAGTGTTAGTGTTAGGGTTAGGGTTAGGGTTAGGTTTAGGTTTAGGTTTAGGTTTAGGTTTAGGTTTAGGGTTCGGGTTCGGGTTCGGGTTCGGGTTCGGGTTCGGGTTAGGGTTAGGGTTAGGGTTAGGGTTAGGGTTAGGGTGAGGCTAGGACTACGGTCAGTTCTAGGGCTAGGGCTAGCTGTGCTGCTACGGCTAGGGCTAGGGTAGGGCTAGGGCAAGGGCTAGGGCTAGGGTAGAACAGGGCTAAGGTTTGGGTTTGGGTTAGGGTTAGGGTTAGGGTTAGGTTTAGTTTTAGTGTAAGGGTGAGGATGAGGGTGAGGGTGAGGGCCAGGACTGAGCTAGGGTGAGGGTGAGGGTGAGGTTGAGGGTGAGGGTGAGATTTAGGTCTAGGGCTAGGGCTAGGGCTGGGCTAAGATAAGGGTTAGGGTTATGCCTAGGGCAAGGGCTAGGGCTACGGCTATTCTTAGGTCTAGGGCTACGGTGAGGGCTAGGGTAGGTCTAGGGCTAGGGCTAGGGGTAGGGCTAAGGCTAGGGTTAGAGCTAGCGCTCGAGCTACGGATACGGCTACGACTAGGGCTAGGGCTAGGGCTTGGACTAGGTTCAGGGCTAGGGCTAGGGCTAGGGCTGCTGCTAGGGCTAGGGCTAGCTTTAGGCCTAGGCCTGGGCTAAGGTTTGGGTTTGGGTTAGGGTTAGGTTTAGGTTTAGGTTTAGGTTTAGGTTTAGGGTTAGGGTTAGGGTTAGGGTTAGGGTTAGGGTTAGGGTTAGGGTTAGGTTTAGGGCTAGGGCTAGGGCTAGGGCTAGGGCTAGGGCTAGGGCTACGGTAGGCTAGGGCTAGGGCTAGGGCTAGGGCTATGCCTTTTGCTAGGGTTAAGGTCAAGGTGAGGGTTAGGTTAGTCTTTTAGTCTTAGTCTTAGTCT
>JALMGA010000009.1:52421738-52429238 GCA_023333525.1 Aspidoscelis tigris stejnegeri
TTAGGCTCAGGCTTAGGGTTAGGGTTAGGGTTAGGGTTAGGGTTAGGGTTAGTGTTAGGGTTAGGGTTAGGGTTAGCATTACGCCTATGGCTAGGATTAGGGCTAGGGCTAGGGTTAGCGTTAAGGTTAACGTTAGGGTTAAGGTTTGCGTTATGGTTAGGTTTAGGTTTAGGGCTAGGGCTAGGGCTAGGGCTAGGGCTAGGGCTAGGGCTAGGGCTAGGCTTAGGCTTAGGCTTAGGCTTAGGCTTAGGCTTAGGCTTAAGCTTAGGCTTAGGCTTAGGCTTAGGCTTAGGCTTAGGCTTAGGTTTACGTTTAGGGTGAGGGTTATGGTGAGGGTGAGGGTTAGGGTGAGGGTTAGGTTTATGTTTAGGATTAGGGTTAATGCTACGGTTCGGGCCAGGGCTAGGGCTAGGGCAAGGGCTGAGCTAGCGTGAGGGTGAGTGTGATCGTTAAAGTTAGGCTTAGGGTTAGGGTTAGCTCTACGGCTACGGCTAGGGCTAGGCTAGGGCTAGGGGTAGGTCTAGGTCTAGGTCTAGGTCTAGGGTTAAGATTAAGGTTAGGGTTAGGTTAGTCTTTTAGTCTTAGTCTTAGTCTTAGTCTTAGTCTTAGTCTTAGTCTTAGGCTTAGGCTTAGGCTTTGGCTTTGGCTTAGGCTTCGGTTTAGGCTTAGTCTTAGGCTTAGGCTTAGGGTAAGTGTTAGGCTTAGGGTAATAGTTACGGCTAAGGCTACAATTAGGGCAAGGGCTAGGGTTTGCGTTAGGGTTAAGGTTTGCGTTAGGGTTTGGATTATGATTATGGTTAGGGCTAGGGCTAGGGCTAGGGCTATTTCTAGGGCTAGGCCTAGGGCTAGGGTTAGGTCTAGGGCTTGGGTTGGGCCTAGGGTTAGGGATGGAGCTAGGGTTAGGGATAGTGCTAAGGGATGTGTTAAGTCTAGCGGTAGATCTATGGGTAAAAATGGGCTAAGGTTAGGGTTAGGGGTAGGGGTATTGGTAGGGGTAGGGGTAGGGTTAGGCCTAGGCCTTGCCCTAGGGGTACAACTAGGGCTAGGGCTAGGGCTAGGGCTAGGGCTACGGTTAGAGTTAGGGCTAGGGTGGGGGCGAGGGCGAGGTCTAAGGCTAGGGCTAGGGCTAGGGCTAGGGCTAGGGCTTGGGCTAGGGCTAGGGCTAGGGCTAGGGCTGGGGCTAGGGCTAGGGTTAGGGTCAGGGTTAGGTTTATGATTTGGGTTTGCTTAGGGTTAGGGTTAGGGTTAGTTTTAGTTTTAGTTTTAGGTTTAGGTTTAGGGTTAGGGTTAGGGTTAGGGTTAGGGTTAGGGTTAGGGTGAGGGTGAGGGTGAGGGTTAGGTTTAGGATTAGGGTTAAAGCTACGGCTAGGGTTAGGGCTAGGGCTGAGCTAGCGTGAGGGTTAGGGTTAGGGTTAGGGTTAGGGTTAGGGTTAGGGTTAGGGTTAGGGTTAGGGTTAGGGTTAGGGTTAGGGTTAGGGCTACGGCTAGGGCTAGGGCTAGGCTAAGGCTAGGGCTAGGGCTAGGGCTAAGCTTAGGCTTAGGCTTAGGGTTAGGGTTAGGGTTAGGCTTAGGCTTAGGCTTAGGCTTAGGCTTAGGCGTAAGCTTAGGCTTAGGCTTAGGCTTAGGCTTAGGCTTAGGCTTAGGTTTACGTTTAGGGTGAGGGTTAGGGTGAGGGTTAGGGTGAGGGTGAGGGTTAGGTTTATGTTTAGGATTAGGGTTAATGCTACGGTTCGGGCCAGGGCTAGGGCTAGGGCAAGGGCTGAGCTAGCGTGAGGGTGAGTGTGAGGGTTAAAGTTAGGCTTAGGGTTAGGGTTAGGTCTACGGCTACGGCTAGGGCTAGGCTAGGGCTAGGGGTAGGTCTAGGTCTAGGTCTAGGTCTAGGGTTAAGATTAAGGTTAGGGTTAGGTTAGTCTTTTAGTCTTAGTCTTAGTCTTAGTCTTAGTCTTAGTCTTAGGCTTTGGCTTTGGCTTAGGCTTAGGCTTAGGCTTAGGCTTAGGCTTAGGCTTTGGCTTAGGCTTAGGCTTAGGTTTAGGCTTAGGCTTAGGCTTAGGCTTAGGGTAAGTGTTAGGCTTAGGGTAATATTTACGGCTAAGGCTACAATTAGGGCAAGGGCTAGGGTTTGCGTTAGGGTTAAGGTTTGCGTTAGGGTTTGCATTATGGTTATGGTTAGGGCTAGGGCTAGGGCTAGGGCTAGGGCTATCTCTAGGGCTAGGCCTAGGGCTAGGGTTAGGTCTAGGGCTTGGGTTGGGCCTAGGGTTAGGGATGGAGCTAGGGTTAGGGATAGTGCTAAGGGATGTGTTAAGTCTAGCGGTAGATCTATGGGTAAAAATGGGCTAAGGTTAGGGTTAGGGGTAGGGGTAGGGGTATGGGTATGGGTAGGGGTAGGGTTAGGCCTAGGCCTAGGCCTTGCCCTAGGGCTACAACTAGGGCTAGGGCTAGGGCTAGGGCTAGGGCTACGGTTAGAGTTAGGGCTAGGGTGGGGGCGAGGGCGAGGTCTAAGGCTAGGGCTAGGGCTAGGGCTAGGGCTAGGGCTTGGGCTAGGGCTAGGGCTAGGGCTAGGGCTGGGGCTAGGGCTAGGGTTAGGGTCAGGGTTAGGTTTATGATTAGGGTTTGCTTAGGGTTAGGGTTAGGGTTAGTTTTAGTTTTAGTTTTAGGTTTAGGTTTAGGGTTAGGGTTAGGGTGAGGGTGAGGGTGAGGGTGAGGGTGAGGGTTAGGTTTAGGATTAGGGTTAAAGCTACGGCTAGGGTTAGGGCTAGGGCTGAGCTAGCGTGAGGGTTAGGGTTAGGGTTAGGGTTAGGGTTAGGGTTAGGGTTAGGGTTAGGGTTAGGGTTAGGGTTAGGGCTACGGCTAGGGCTAGGGCTAGGCTAAGGCTAGGGCTAGGGCTAGGGCTAAGCTTAGGCTTAGGCTTAGGCTTAGGGTTAGGCTTAGGCTTAGGCCTACGTTTAGGGTGAGGGTTAGGGTGAGGGTGAGGGTTAGGTTTATGTTTAGGATTAGGGTTAGCGCCAGGGCTAGGGCTAGGGCACGGGCTGAGCTAGCGTGAGGGTGAGTGTGAGGGTTAAAGTTAGGGTTAGGGTTAGGGCTATGGCAAGGGCTAGGCTAGGGCTAGGGCTAGGGCTAGGTTTAAGGTCAAGGTTAGGGTTAGGTTAGTCTTTTAGTCTTCGTCTTCGTCTTCGTCTTAGGCTTTGGCTTAGGATTAGGCTTAGGCTTAGGCTTAGGCTTAGGCTTAGAGTTAGGCTTAGGCTTTGGCTTTGGCTTAGGCTTAGGCTTAGGCTTAGGCGTAGGCTTAGGCTTAGGGTAAGGGTTAGGCATAGGGTAATAGTTACGGCTAAGGCTAGGATTAGGGCTAGGGCTAGGGTTTGCGTTACGGTTAAGGTTTGCGTTAGGGTTTGCGTTAGGGTTTGCGTTATGGTTATGGTTATGGTTATGGTTAGGGCTAGGGCTAGGGCTAGGGCTAGGGCTAGGGCTAGGGCTAGGGCTAGTGCTAGTGCTAGTGCTAGGGCTAGGGCTAAAGCTAGGGCTAGGACTAGGGCTAGGGCTAGGGCCAGGGCTAGGGCTAGGGCTAGGGGTAGGGCTAGGGCTAGGGATAGGGATAGGGATAGGGATAGGGATAGGGATAGGGATAGGGATAGGGATAGGGATAGGGCTTGGGTTGGGCCTAGGGATAGGGATGGGGATAGGGTTAGGGATAGTGCTACGGAAGTGTTAAGTCTAGCGGTAGATCTATGGGTAAGAATGGGCTAAGGTTAGGGTTAGGGTTAGGGGTTGGGTTAGGGTTAGGCCTAGGGTTAGGCCTAGGCCTTGCCCGAGGGCTACAACTAGGGCTAGGGCTAGGGCTAGGGCTAGGGCTAGGGCTAGGGCTAGGGCTAGGGCTAGGGCTAGGGCTAGGGCTAGGGCTAGGGCTAGGGCTAGGGCTAGGGGTAGGGGTAGGGCTAGGGCGGGGGCGAGGGCGAGGTTTAAGGCTAGGGCTAGGGCTAGGGCTTGGGCTAGGGCTAGGGCTAGGGCTGGGGCTAGGGCTAGGGTTAGGGTTAGGTTTATGATTAGGGTTTGCTTAGGTCTAGGTTTAGGTTTAGGTTTAGGTTTAGGTTTAGGTTTAGGTTTAGGTTTAGGTTTAGGTTTAGGTTTAGGTTTAGGGTTAGGGTTAAGGGTTAGGGTTAGGGTTAGGGTTAGGGTTAGGGTTAGGGTTAGGGTGAGGGTGAGGGTGAGGGTGAGGGTTAGGGTTAGGGTTAGGGTTAAGGGTTAGGGTTAGGGTTAGGGTTAGGGTTAGGGCTACGGCTAGGGCTAGGGCTAGGCTAGGGCTAGGGCTAGGGCTAGGGCAAAGATTAGGGTTAGTGTCAAGTTTAGGGGTAAGTTAATCTTTTAGTCTTAGTCTTAGTCTTAGGCTTAGGGTTAGGGTTATTGTTTGGGTTAGGGTTAGGGTTAGGGCTATGGCTACGACTAGGGCGAGGGCGAGGGCTAGGACTAAGTTCAGGTCTAGGGCTAGGGCTAGGGCTGCTGCTAGGGCTAGGGCTAGCTTTAGGGCTAGGCCTGGGCTAAGGTTTGGGTTTGAGTTAGTTTTCGGTTTAGGTTTAGGTTTAGGTTTAGGTTTAGGTTTAAGTTTAAGTTTAGGTTTAGGTTTAGGTTTAGGTTTAGGTTTAGGTTTAGGCTTTGGCTTAGGCTTAGGCTTAGGCTTAGGGTAAGTGTTAGGCTTAGGGTAATAGTTACGGCTAAGGCTAGGATTAGGGCAAGGGCTAGGGTTTGCGTTAGGGTTAAGGTTTGCGTTAGGGTTTGCATTATGGTTATGGTTAGGGCTAGGGCTAGGGCTAGGGCTATCTCTAGGTCTAGCGCTAGGGCTAGGGCTAGGGCTAGGGCTAGGGTTTGGGTTGGACCTAGGTTTCGGGTTAGGGCTAGGGTAAGTGTTAGGTCTATCGGTAGGGCTATGGGTAAAGCTGGGCTAAGGTTAGGGTTAGGGTTAGGGTTAGGGTAAGGGTTAGGGTTAGGGTTAGGGTTAGGCTACGGCTTAGTCTTAGGTTTAGTCTTAGTCTTAGTCTTAGTCTTAGTCTTAGGCTTAGACTTAGGCTTAGGTCTAGGATTCGGGTTACGTTTATGGCTTTGGCCGGGGTTGCGCTAGGGTGATGGTGAGGGTGAGGGTGAGGGTTAGGGTTAGGGTTAGGGTTAGGGTTAGGGTTAGGGTTAGGGTTAGGGTTAGGGTTAGGGCTAGGGCTAGGGCTAGGGCTAGGGCTAGGGCTAGGGCTAGGGCTAGGCCTCGGGCTAGGGCTAGGGCTAGGGCTAGGGCTAGGGCTAGGGCTAGGGCTAGGGCTAGGGCTAGGACTGGGCTAAGTTTCGGGTTTGGGTTAGGGTTAGGGATAGGGTTATCGGTAGGGATAGGGTTATGGGTAGGATTAGGGTTACGCTTAGGGTTAGGCTTAGGCTTAGGGTTAGGGTTAGGGTTAGGGTTAGAGTTAGGGTTAGGGTTAGGATTAGGGTTAGGATTAGGGTTAGGGTTAGGGTTAGGGTTAGGGTTAGGGCAAGGGTTAGGGTTAGGGTCAAGGTTAGGGATAGGTTAGTTTTTTAGTCTTAGGGTTAGAGTTAGGGTTACGCTTAGGGTTAGGCTTAGGCTTAGGCTTAGGCTTAGGGTTAGGGTTAGGGTTAGGGTTAGGGTTAGGATTAGGGTTAGGGTTAGGGTTAGGGTTAGGCTTAGGCTTAGGCTTAGGCTTAGGCTTAGGCTTAGGCTTAAGCTTAGGCTTAGGCTTAGCCTTAAGCTTAGCCTTAGCCTTAGCCTTAGGCTTAGGCTTAGGTTTACGTTTACGGCTTTGGCCGGGGCTGCGCTAGGGTGAGGGTGAGGGTCAGCGTGAGCGTGAGGGTTAGGGTTAGGGTTAGGGTTAGGGCTAGGGCTAGGGCTAGGGCTAGGGCTAGGGCTAGGCATAGGGCTAGGCTTAGCGTTGGGCTAGGGCTAGGGCTAGGGCTAGGGCTAGGGTTAGGGTTAGGGTTAGGGTTTGGGTTAGGGCTAGGGCTAGGGCTAGGGCTAGGGCTAGGGCTAGGGCTAGGGCTAGGGCTAGGGCTAGGGCTAGGGCTCAAGTTAGGGCTAGGGCTAGGGTACGGATTAGGGCTAGGACTAGGGCCAGTATTGTCTTAGGGTTAGTGTGAGGGTGAGGGTTTGGGTAATGGTTAGTGCTAGGGCTAGGGCTAGGGCTAGAGCTAGGGCTAGGCCTACGGCTAAGCTTAGGCTTAGGCTTAGGCTTAGGCTTACGTTTAGGGTGAGGTTAGGGTGAGGGTGAGGGTGAGGGTTAGGATTATGTTTAGGATTAGGGTTAAAGCAACGTTTAGGGCCAGGGCTAGGGCTAGGGCAAGGGCTGAGCTAGCGTGAGGGTGAGTGTGAGGGTTAAAGTTAGGGTTAGGGTTAGGGCTACGGCTAGGACTAGGCTAGGGCTAGGGCTAGGGCTAGGGCTAGGGCTAGGGCTAGGGTTAAGGTCAAGGTTAGGGTTAGGTTAGTCTTTTAGTCTTAGTCTTAGTCTTAGTCTTCGTCTTCGTCTTCGTCTTCGTCTTCGTCTTAGGCTTAGGCTTTGGCTTAGGCTTAGACTTAGGCTTAGAGTTAGGCTTAGGCCTTGGCTTTGGCTTAGGCTTAGGCTTAGGTTTGGCGCAGGCTTAGGCTTAGGGTAAGGGTTAGACTTAGGGTAATAGTTACGGATAAGGCTAGGATTAGGTCTAGTGCTAGGGTTAGCGTTAAGGTTAACGTTAGGGTTAAGGTTTGCGTTATGTTTAGGTTTAGGTTTAGGGCTAGGGCTAGGGCTAGGGCCAGGGCTGAGCTAGCGTGAGTGTGAGTGTGAGTGTGAGGGTTACGGCTAGGGCTAGGGCTAGGGCTAGGGCTAGGGCTAGGGCTAGGGCTAGGGCTAGGGCTAGTGCCAGTGCTAGGGCTAGGGCTAGGGCTAGGGTCAAGTTTATGGTTAGGTTAGTCTTCTATGCTTAGGCTTAGGCTTAGGCTTAGGCTTAGGCTTAGGCTTAGGCTTAGGCTTAGGCTTAGGCTTAGGCTTAGGCTTAGGCTTAGGCTTAGGGCTAGGGTTAGGGCTAGGGCTAGGGCTAGGGCTACGGCAATGACTAGGGCGAGGGCGAGGGCTAGGACTAAGTTCAGGTCTAGGGCTAGGGCTAGGGCTGCTGCTAGGGCCAGGGCTAGCTTTAGGGCTAGGCCTGGGCTAAGGTTTGGGTTTGGGTTAGTTTTCGGTTTCGGTTTCGGTTTCGGTTTCGGTTTCTGTTTCTGTTTCTGTTTCGGTTTCGGTTTCGGTTTCGGTTTTGGTCTAGGTCTAGGGCTAGGGCTAGGGCTAGGGCTAGGGCTAGGGTTTGGGTTGGGCCTAGGTTTAGGGTTAGGGCTAGGGTAAGTGTTAGGTCTATCGGTAGGGCTATGGGTAAAGCTGGGCTAAGGTTAGGGTTAGGGTTAGGGTAAGGGTTAGGGTTAGGGTTAGGGTTAGGGTTAGGGTTAGGGTTAGGGTTAGGGTTAGGCTACGGCTTAGGCTACGGCTTAGGCTACGG
>JALMGA010000009.1:52439238-52444238 GCA_023333525.1 Aspidoscelis tigris stejnegeri
GTTTAGGGTTAGGGTTAGGGTTAGGGTTAGGGTTAGGGTTAGAGTGAGGTTTAGGGTTAGGGTTAGGGTTAGGGTTAGGGTTAGGGTTAGGATTAGGGTTAGGCTTAGGCTTAGGCTTAGGCTTAGGCTTAGGCTTAGGCTTAGGCTTAGGCTTAGGCTTAGGCTTAGGCTTAGGCTTAGGCTTAGGCTTAGGCTTAAGCTTAGGCTTAGCCTTAGGATTAGGCTTAGGCTTAGGTTTACGTTTACGGCTTTGGCCGGGGCTGCGTTAGGGTGAGGGTGAGGGTGAGGGTGAGCGTGAGGGTTAGGGTTAGGGCTAGGGCTAGGGCTAGGGCTAGGGCTAGGGCTAGGCATAGGGCTAGGCTTAGCGTTGGGCTAGGGCTAGGGCTAGGGCTAGGGTTAGGATTAGGATTAGGGTTACTGTTAGGGTTAGGGTTAGGGTTAGGCTTTGGGTTAGGGCTAGGGCTAGGGCTAGGGCTAGGGCTAGGGCTAGGGCTATGGCTAGGGCTAGGGCAAGGGCAAGGGCTAGGGCTAGAGCTGAAGTTAGGGCTAGGGCTAGGCTGAGGTGTACGGCTAGGGCTAGGGTACGGATTAGGTCTAGGACTAGGGCCAGTATTGTCTTAGGGTTAGTGTGAGGGTGAGGGTTATGGTAAAGTTTAGGGCTATTGCTAGGGCTAGGGCTAGGGCTAGGGCTAGGGCTAGGGCTAGGGCTAGGGCTAAGCTTAGGCTTAGGCTTAGGCTTAGGCTTACGTTTAGGGTGAGGGTTAGGGTGAGGGTGAGGGTTAGGTTTATGTTTAGGATTAGGGTTAAAGCTACGTTTAGGGCCAGGGCTAGGGCTAGGGCAAGGGCTGAGCTAGCGTGAGGGTGAGTGTGAGCGTTAAAGTTAGGGTTAGGGTTAGGTTTAGGGCTACGGCTAGGGCTAGGCTAGGGCTAGGGCTAGGGCTAGGGCTAGGGTTAAGGTCAAGGTTAGGGTTAGGTTAGTTTTTTAGTCTTCGTCTTCGTCTTCATCTTCGTCTTCGTCTTAGGCTTTGGCTTTGGCTTCGGCTTCGGCTTCGGCTTAGAGTTAGGCTTAGGCTTAGGCTTTGGCTTAGGCTTAGGCTTAGGTTTGGCATAGGCTTAGGCTTAGGGTAAGGGTTAGGCTTAGGTTAATAGTTACGGCTAAGGCTAGGATTAGGTCTAGGGCTAGGGTTAGCGTTAAGGTTAACGTTAGGGTTAAGGTTTGTGTTATGGTTAGGTTTAGGTTTCGGGCTACGGCTAGGGCTAGGGCTAGGGCTAGGGCCAGGCCTGAGCTAGCGTGAGTGTGAGTGTGAGTGTGAGGGTTACGGCTAGGGCTAGGGCTAGGGCTAGGGCTAGGGCTAGGGCTAGGGCTAGGGCTAGGGCTAGGGCTAGGGCTAGGGCTAGGGCTAGGGCTAGGGCTAGGGCTAGGGCTAGGGCTAGGGCTAGAGCTAGGGCTAGGGTTAAGGTCAAGGTTAGGGTTAGGTTAGTCTTTTAGTCTTCGTCTTCGTCTTCGTCTTCGTCTTAGGCTTTGGCTTAGGTTTAGGCTTAGGCTTAGGTTTAGGCTTAGGCTTAGAGTTAGGCTTAGGCTTTGGCTTTGGCTTAGGCTTAGGCTTAGGCTTAGGCGTAGGCTTAGGCTTAGGGTAAGGGTTAGGCTTAGGGTAATAGTTACGGCTAAGGCTAGGATTAGGGCTAGGGCTAGGGTTTGCGTTACGGTTAAGGTTTGCGTTAGGGTTTGCGTTAGGGTTTGCGTTATGGTTATGGTTATGGTTAGGGCTAGGGCTAGGGCTAGGGCTAGGGCTAGGGCTAGGGCTAGGGCTCGGGCTAGGGCTAGGGCTAGGGCTAGGGCTAGGGCTAGGGCTAGTGCTAGTGCTAGTGCTAGGGCTAGGGCTAGGGCTAGGGCTAGGGCTATTGCTAGGGCTAGGGCTAGGGCTAGGGCTAGGGCTAGGGCTAGGGCTAGGGCTAGGGATAGGGATAGGGATAGGGATAGGGATAGGGATAGGGATAGGGATAGGGATAGGGATAGGGATAGGGCTTGGGTTGGGCCTAGGGTTAGGGATGGGGATAGGGTTAGGGATAGTGCTACGGGAAGTGTTAAGTCTAGCGGTAGATCTATGGGTAAGAATGGAATAAGGTTAGGGTTAGGGTTAGGGATTGGGTTAGTGTTAGGGCTAGGGTTAGGCCTAGGCCTTGCCCGAGGGCTACAACTAGGGCTAGGGCTAGGGCTAGGGTTAGGGTTAGGGTTAGGGTTAGGGCTAGGGCGGGTGCGAGGGCGAGGTTTAAGGCTAGGGCTAGGGCTTGGGCTAGGGCTAGGGCTAGGGCTGGGGCTAGGGTAAAGCTGGGCTAAGGTTAGGGTTAGGGTTAGGGTTAGGGTAAGGGTTAGGGTTAGGGTTAGGGTTAGGGTTAGGGTTAGGGTTAGGGTTAGGGTTAGGGTTAGGGTTAGGGTTAGGCTACGGCTTAGTCTTAGTCTTAGTCTTAGTCTTAGTCTTAGTCTTAGTCTTAGTCTTAGTCTTAGTCTTAGTCTTAGTCTTAGTCTTAGTCTTAGTCTTAGTCTTAGGCTTATTCTTAGGCTTAGGTCTAGGATTAGGGTTACGTTTACGGCTTTGGTTGGGGTTGCGCTAGGGTGATGGTGAGGGTGAGGGTGAGGGTTAGGGTTGGGGTTAGGGTTAGGGTTAGGGTTAGGGCTAGGGCTAGGGCTAGGGCTAGGGTTAGGGCTAGGGCTAGGGCTAGGGCTAGGGCTAGGCCTAGGGCTACGGCTAGGGTTAGGGGTAGGGCTAGGGCTAGGGCTAGGGCTAGGACTGGGCTAAGGTTAGGGTTTGGGTTAGGGTTAGGGATAGGGTTATGGGTAGGATTAGGGTTACGCTTAGGGTTAGGCTTAGGCTTAGGGTTAGGGCTAGGTCTAGGGCTAGGGCTAGGGCTACGGCTAGGGCTAGGCTAGGGCTAGGGCTAGGGCTAGGGCTAGGGTTAAGGTCAAGGTTAGGGTTAGGTTAGTCTTTTAGTCTTCGTCTTCGTCTTCGTCTTAGGCTTTGGCTTAGGCTTAGACTTAGGCTTAGAGTTAGGCTTAGGCCTTGGCTTTGGCTTAGGCTTAGGCTTAGGTTTGGCGTAGGCTTAGGCTTAGGGTAAGGGTTAGGCTTAGGGTAATAGTTACGGATAAGGCTAGGATTAGGTCTAGTGCTAGGGTTAGCGTTAAGGTTAACGTTAGGGTTAAGGTTTGCGTTATGGTTAGGTTTAGGTTTAGGGCTAGGGCTAGGGCTAGGGCCAGGGCTGAGCTAGCGTGAGTGTGAGTGTGAGGGTTACGGCTAGGGCTAGGGCTAGGGCTAGGGCTAGGGCTAGGGCTAGGGGTAGGGCTAGTGCCAGTGCTAGGGCTAGGGCTAGGGTTAGGGTCAAGTTTATGGTTAGGTTAGTCTTCTATGCTTAGGCTTAGGCTTAGTCTTAGTCTTAGTCTTAGTCTTAGTCTTAGTCTTAGTCTTAGTCTTAGTCTTAGTCTTAGTCTTAGTCTTAGTCTTAGGCTTCGGCTTCGGCTTCGTCTTAGGCTTAGGGTCAGGCTTAGGGTTAGGGTTAGGGTTAGGGCTAGGGCTAGGGCTAGGGCTACGGCTACGACTAGGGCGAGGGCGAGGGCTAGGACTAAGTTCAGGTCTAGGGCTAAGGCTAGGGCTGCTGCTAGGGCTAAAGCTAGCTTTAGGGCTAGGCCTGGGCTAAGGTTTGGGTTTGGGTTAGTTTTCGGTTTCGGTTTCGGTTTCGGTTTCGGTTTCGGTTTAGGGCTAGGGCTAGGGCTAGGGTTAGCGTTAAGGTTAACGTTAGGGTTAAGGTTTGCGTTATGGTTAGGTTTAGGTTTAGGGCTAGGCCTAGGCCTAGGCCTAGGCCTAGGGCTAGGGCTAGGGCTAGGGTTTGGGTTGGGCCTAGGTTTAGGGTTAGGGCTAGGGTAAGTGTTAGGTCTATCGGTAGGGCTATGGGTAAAGCTGGGCTAAGGTTAGGGTTAGGGTTAGGGTAAGGGTTAGGGTTAGGGTTACGCTACGGCTTAGGCTTAGGCTTAGGCTTAGGCTTAGGCTTAGGCTTAGGCTTAGGCTTAGGCTTAGGCTTAGGCTTAGGCTTAGGGTTAGCATCACGCCTATGGCTAGGATTAGGGCTAGGGCTCGGGTTAGCGTTAAGGTTAACGTTAGGGTTAAGGTTTGCGTTATGGTTAGGTGTAGTTTTAGGGCGAGGGGTAGGGCTAGGGCTAGGGCTAGGGCTTAGGCTTAGGCTTAGGCTTAGGCTTAGGCTTAGGCTTAGGCTTAGGTTTAGGCTTAGGCTTAGGCTTAGGCTTAGGCTTTGGTTTACGTTTAGGGTGAGGGTTAGGGTGAGGGTTAGGGTGAGGGTTAGGGTGAGGGTTAGGTTTATGTTTAGGATTAGGGTTAAAGCTACGCTTAGGGCCAGGGCTAGGGCTAGGGCAAGGGCTGAGCTAGCGTGAGGGTGAGTGTGAGGGTTAAAGTTAGGCTTAGGGTTAGGGTTAGGGCTACGGCTAGGGCTAGGCTAGGGCTAGGGGTAGGTCTAGGTCTAGGTCTTGGGTTAAGATCAAGGTTAGGGTTAGGTTGGTCTTTTAGTCTTAGTCTTAGTCTTAGTCTTAGTCTTAGTCTTAGTCTTAGTCTTTGGCTTAGGCTTAGGCTTAGGATAAGTCTTAGGCTTAGGCTTAGGCTTTGGCTTTGGCTAAGGCTTAGGCTTAGGGTAAGTGTTAGGCTTAGGGTAATAGTTACGGCTAAGGCTAGGATTAGGGCAAGGGCTAGTGTTTGCGTTAGGGTTAAGGTTTGCGTTAGGGTTTGCATTATGGTTATGGTTAGGGCTAGGGCTAGGGCTAGTGCTATCTCTAGGGTTAGGCCTAGGGCTAGGGCTAGGGCTAGGGCTTGGGTTGAGCCTAGGGTTAGGGATGGAGCTAGGGTTAGGGATAGTGCTACGGGATGTGTTAGGTCTAGCGGTAGATCTATGGGTAAAAAAGGGCTAAAGTTAGGGTTAGGGGTAGGGGTAGGGGTAAGGTT
>JALMGA010000009.1:52449238-52451738 GCA_023333525.1 Aspidoscelis tigris stejnegeri
CTTCATCTTCGTCTTCGTCTTAGGCTTTGGCTTAGGCTTAGGCTTCGGCTTCGGCTTCGGCTTAGAGTTAGGCTTAGGCTTAGGCTTTGGCTTAGGCTTAGGCTTAGGTTTGGCATAGGCTTAGGCTTAGGGTAAGGGTTAGGCTTAGGTTAATAGTTACGGCTAAGGCTAGGATTAGGTCTAGGGCTAGGGTTAGCGTTAAGGTTAACGTTAGGGTTAAGGTTTGTGTTATGGTTAGGTTTAGGTTTTGGGCTACGGCTAGGGCTAGGGCTAGGGCTAGGGCTAGGGCTAGGGCCAGGCCTGAGCTAGCGTGAGTGTGAGTGTGAGTGTGAGGGTTACGGCTAGGGCTAGGGCTAGGGCTAGGGCTAGGGCTAGGGCTAAAGCTAGGGCTAGGGCTAGGGCTAGGGCCAGTGCTAGGGCTAGGGCTAGGGCTAGGGTCAAGTTTATGGTTAGGTTAGTCTTCTATGCTTAAGTTTAGGCTTAGGCTTAGGCTTAGGCTTAGGCTTAGGCTTAGGCTTAGGCTTAAGCTTAGGCTTAGGCTTAGGCTTAGGCTTAGGCTTAGGCTTAGGCTTAGGCTTAGGGTTAGCATTAAGCCTAGGGCTAGGATTAGGGCTAGGGCTAGGGTTAGCGTTAAGGTTAACGTTAGGGTTAAGGTTTGCGTTATGGTTAGGTTTAGGTTTAGGGCTAGGGCTAGGGCTAGGACTAGGGCTAGGGCTAGGGCTAGGGCTAGGGCTAGGGCTAGGGCTAGGGCTAGGGCTAGGGCTAGGGCTAGGGCTAGGCTTAGGCTTAGGCTTAGACTTAGTCTTAGTCTTAGTCTTAGTCTTAGTCTTAGGCTTAGGTTTACGTTTAGGGTGAGGGTTAGGGTGAGGGTTAGGGTGAGGGATAGGGTGAGGGTTAGGTTTATGTTTAGGATTAGGGTTAAAGCTACAGTTAGGGCCAGGGCTAGGGCTAGGGCAAGGGCTGAGCTAGCGTGAGGGTGAGTGTGAGGGTTAAAGTTAGGGTTAGGGTTAGGGTTAGGGCTACGGCTAGGGCTAGGCTAGGGCTTGGGGTAGGTCTAGGTCTAGGTCTAGGGTTAAGATCAAGGTTAGTGTTAGGTTGGTCTTTTAGTCTTAGTCTTAGTCTTAGTCTTAGTCTTAGTCTTAGTCTTAGTCTTAGTCTTTGGCTTAGGCTTCGGCTTAGGCTTAGGCTTTGCTTAGGCTTAGGCTTAGTATTAGGCTTAGGGTAAAGGTTAGGCTTAGGGTAATAGTTACGGCTAAGGCTAGGATTAGGGCAAGGGCTAGGGTTTGCGTTAGGGTTAAGGTTTGCGTTAGGGTTTGCATTATGGTTATGGTTAGGGCTAGGGCTAGGCGTAGGCCTAGGGCTATCTCTAGGGCTAGGCCTAGGGCTAGGGCTATGGCTAGGGCTTGGGTTGGGCCTAGGGTTAGGGATGGAGCTAGGGTTAGGGATAGTGCTACGGGATGTGTTAGGTCTAGCGGTAGATCTATGGGTAAAAATGGGCTAAGGTTAGGGGTAGGGTTAGGGTTAGGGTTAGGGTTAGGGTTAGGCCTAGGCCTTGCCTTAGGGCTACAACTAGGACTAGGGCTAGGGCTAGGGCTGGGGCTAGGGCTAGGGTTAGGGTCAGGGTTAGGTTTATGATTAGGGTTTGCTTAGGGTTAGGGTTAGGTTTAGGTTTAGGTTTAGGTTTAGGTTTAGGGTTAGGGTTACGGTTAGGGTTAGGGTGAGGGTGAGGGTGAGGGTGAGGGTTAGGTTTAGGATTAGGGTTAAAGCTACGGCTAGGGTTAGGGCTAGGGCTAGGGCTCAGCTAGCGTGAGGGTGAGGGTTAGGGTTAGGGTTAGGGTTAGGGTTAGGGTTAGGGTTAGGGTTAGGGTTAGGGCTACGGCTAGGGCTAGGGCTAGGGCTAGGCTAGGGCTAGGGCTAGGGCTAGGGCAAGGTTTAGGGTTAGGGTCACATTTAGGGATAGGTTAGTCTTTTAGTTTTAGTCTTAGTCTTAGTCTTAGTCTTAATCTTAGTCTTAGTCTTAGTCTTATGCTTAGGCTCAGGCTTAGGCTTAGGCTTAGGCATAGGCTTAGGCTTAGGCTTAGGCTTAGGCTTAGGCTTAGGGTTTGGGTTAGGGTTAGGGTTAGGGTTAGGGTTAGGGTTAGGGTTAATGTTAGTTTTAGGGTTAGTTTTAGGGTTAGTTTTAGGGTTAGGGTTAGGGTTAGGGTTAGGGTTAGGTTTAATGTTAGTTTTAGTTTTAGTTTTAGTTTTAGTTTTAGGGTTAGGGTAAGGGTTAGGGTTAGGGTTAGGGTTAGGGTTAGGGTTAGGGTTATAGTTATGGCTAGGGCTAGGATTAGGGCTAGGCCTAGGGTTTGCGTTAGGGTTAACGTTAGGGTTAGGGTTTGCGTTATGGCTAGGGCTAAGGCTAGGGCTAGGGCTTGGGTAGGACCTAAGTTTATGGTTGGGGCTAGGTTTAGGGCTAGGGTTAGTGTTAAAGCTACGGCTAGGGCTAGGGCTAGGGCCA
>JALMGA010000009.1:52459238-52464238 GCA_023333525.1 Aspidoscelis tigris stejnegeri
TTAGTCTTAGTCTTAGTCTTAGTCTTAGTCTTAGTCTTAGTCTTAGTCTTAGTCTTAGTCTTAGTCTTAGTCTTAGTCTTAGTCTTAGTCTTAGTCTTAGTCTTAGGCTTAGGCTTAGGGTTAGGGTTATTGTTAGGGTTAGGTTTAGGGTTAGGGCTACGGCTACGACTAGGGCGAGGGCGAGGGCTAAGACTAAGTTCAGGTCTAGGGCTAGGGCTAGGGCTGCTGCTAGGGCTAGGGCTAGCTTTAGGGCTAGGCCTGGGCTAAGGTTTGGGTTTGGGTTAGTTTTCGGTTTAGGTTTAGGTTTAGGTTTAGGTTTAGGTTTAAGTTTAGGTTTAGGTTTAGGTTTAGGTTTAGGTTTAGGTTTAGGTTTAGGTTTAGGTTTAGGTTTAGGTTTAGGTTTAGGTTTAGGTTTAGGTTTAAGTTTAAGTTTAGGTTTAGGTTTAGGTTTAGGTTTAGGTTTAGGTTTAGGTTTAGGTTTAGGCTTTGGCTTAGGCTTAGGCTTAGGCTTAGGCTTAGGGTAAGGGTTAGGTTTAGGGTAATAGTTACGGCTAAGGCTAGGATTAGGGCAAGGGCTAGGGTTTGCGTTAGGGTTAAGGTTTGCGATAGGGTTTGCATTATGGTTATGGTTAGGGCTAGGGCTAGGGCTAGGGCTATCTCTAGGGCTAGGGCTAGGGCTAGGGGTAGGGCTAGGGTTTGGGTTGGACCTAGGTTTAGGGTTAGGGCTAGGGTAAGTGTTAGGTCTATCAGTAGGGCTATGGGTAAAGCTGGGCTAAGGTTAGGGATAGGGTTAGGGTTAGGGTAAGGGTTAGGGTTAGGGTTAGGGTTAGGCTACGGCTTATTCTTAGTCTTAGTCTTAGTCTTAGTCTTAGTCTTAGTCTTAGTCTTAGTCTTAATCTTAGTCTTAGTCTTAGTCTTAGTCTTAGTCTTAGTCTTAGTCTTAGTCTTAGGCTTAGGCTTAGGTTTAGGCTTAAGCTTAGGCTTAGGCTTAGGCTTAGGTCTAGGATTCGGGTTACGTTTACGGCTTTGGCCGGGGTTGCGCTAGGGTGATGGTGAGGGTGAGGGTGAGGGTTAGGGTTAGGGTTAGGGTTAGGGTTAGGGTTAGGGTTAGGGTTAGGGCTAGGGCTAGGGCTAGGGCTAGGGCTAGGGCTAGGGCTAGGGCTAGGGCTAGGCCTCGGGCTAGGGCTAGGGCTAGGGCTAGGGCTAGGGCTAGGGCTAGGGCTAGGGCTAGGACTGGGCTAAGGTTCGGGTTTGGGTTAGGGTTAGGGATAGGGTTATGGGTAGGGATAGGGTTATGGGTAGGATTAGGGTTACGCTTAGGGTTAGGCTTAGGCTTAGGGTTAGGGTTAGGATTAGGGTTAGGGTTAGGGTTAGAGTTAGGGTTAGGGTTAGGGTTAGGGTTAGGGTTAGGTTTAGGATTAGGTTTAGGGTTAGGGTTAGGGTTAGGGTTAGGGTTAGGGTTAGGGTTAGGGTTAGGGTTAGGGCAAGGGTTAGGGTTAGGGTCAAGGTTAGGGATAGGTTAGTTTTTTAGTCTTAGGGTTAGAGTTAGGGTTACGCTTAGGGTTAGGCTTAGGCTTAGGGTTAGGGTTAGGGTTAGGATTAGGATTAGGATTAGGATTAGGGTTAGGGTTAGGCTTAGGCTTAGGCTTAGGCTTAGGCTTAGGCTTAGGCTTAAGCTTAGGCTTAGGCTTAGCCTTAAGCTTAGGCTTAGCCTTAGGATTAGGCTTAGGTTTAGGTTTACGTTTACGGCTATGGCTGGGGCTGCGCTAGGGTGAGGGTGAGGGTGAGGGTGAGCGTGAGGGTTAGGGTTAGGGCTAGGGCTAGGGCTAGGTCTAGGCATAGGGCTAGGCTTAGCGTTGGGCTAGGGCTAGGGCTAGGGCTAGGGCTAGGGCTAGGGTTAGGGTTAGGGTTAGGGTTAGGGTTAGGGTTAGGATTTGGGTTAGGGCTAGGGCTAGGGCTAGGGCTAGGGCTAGGGCTAGGGCTAGGGCTAGGGCTCAAGTTAGGGCTAGGGCTAGGCTTAGGTCTACGGCTAGGGCTATGGTACGGATTAGGGCTAGGACTAGGGCCAGTATTGTCTTAGGGTTAGTGTGAGGGTGAGGGTGAGGGTAAGGGTTAGTGCTAGGGCTAGGACTAGAGCTAGGGCTAGGCCTAGGCTTAGGCTTACGTTTAGGGAGAGGGTTAGGGTGAGGGTGAGGGTGAGGGTTAGGTTTATGTTTAGGATTAGGGTTAAAGCTACGTTTAGGGCCAGGGCTAGGGCTAGGGCAAGGGCTGAGCTAGCGTGAGGGTGAGTGTGAGCGTTAAAGTTAGGGTTAGGGTTAGGGCTACGGCTAGGGCTAGGCTAGGGCTAGGGCTAGGGCTAGGGCTAGGGTTAAGGTCAAGGTTAGGGTTAGGTTAGTCTTTTAGTCTTCGTCTTCGTCTTAGGCTTTGGCTTAGGCTTAGACTTAGGCTTAGAGTTAGGCTTAGGCCTTGGCTTTGGCTTAGGCTTAGGCTTAGGTTTGGCGTAGGCTTAGGCTTAGGGTAAGGGTTAAGCTTAGGGTAATAGTTACGGATAAGGCTAGGATTAGGTCTAGTGCTAGGGTTAGCGTTAAGGTTAACGTTAGGGTTAAGGTTTGCGTTATGGTTAGGTTTAGGTTTAGGGCTAGGGCTAGGGCTAGGGCCAGGGCTGAGCTAGCGTGAGTGTGAGTGTGAGTGTGAGGGTTACGGCTAGGGCTAGGGCTAGGGCTAGGGCTAGGGCTAGGGCAAGGGCTAGGGCTAGGGCTAGGGCTAGTGCCAGGGCTAGGGCTAGGGCTAGGGCTAAAGGTAGGGCTAGAGCTAGGGTTAGGGCTAGGGCTAGGACTGGGCTAAGGTTCGGGTTTGGGTTAGGGTTAGGGATAGGGTTATGGGTAGGATTAGGGTTACGCTTAGGCTTAGGCTTAGGCTTAGGGTTAGGGTTAGGTTTAGGCTTAGGCTTAGGCTTAGGCTTAGGCTTAGGCTTAGGCTTAGGGTCAGGCTTAGGGTTAGTGCTAGGGTTAGGGCTAGGGCTAGGGCTACGGCTACGACTAGGGCGAGGGCGAGGGCTAGGACTAAGTTCATGTCTAGGGCTAGGGCTAGGGCTGCTGCTAGGGCCAGGGCTAGCTTTAGGGCTAGGCCTGGGCTAAGGTTTGGGTTTGGGTTAGTTTTCGGTTTCTGTTTCTGTTTCTGTTTCTGTTTCGGTTTCGGTTTCGGTTTCGGTTTCGGTTTAGGTTTAGGTTTAGGTCTAGGGCTAGGGCTAGGGTTAGCGTTAAGGTTAAGGTTAGGGTTAAGGTTTGCGTTATGGTTAGGTTTAGGTTTAGGGCTAGGCCTAGGCCTAGGCCTAGGCCTAGGCCTAGGCCTAGGGCTAGGGCTAGGCCTAGGGCTAGGGCTAGGGCTAGGGTTTGGGTTGGGCCTAGGTTTAGGGTTAGGGCTAGGGTAAGTGTTAGGTCTATCGGTAGGGCTATGGGTAAAGCTGGGCTAAGGTTAGGGTTAGGGTTAGGGTTAGGGTAAGGGTTAGGGTTAGGGTTAGGGTTAGGGTTAGGCTACGGCTTAGTCTTAGTCTTAGTCTTAGTCTTAGTCTTAGTCTTAGTCTTAGTCTTAGTCTTAGTCTTAGTCTTAGTCTTAGTCTTAGTCTTAGTCTTAGTCTTAGTCTTAGTCTTAGGCTTAGGCTTAGGCTTAGGCTTAGGTCTAGGATTAGGGTTACGTTTACGGCTTTGGCCGGGGTTGCGCTAGGGTGATGGTGATGGTGATGGTGATGGTGATGGTTAGGGTTAGGGTTAGGGTTAGGGTTAGGGTTAGGGTTAGGGTTAGGGTTAGGGCTAGGGCTAGGGCTAGGGCTAGGGCTAGGGCTAGGGCTAGGGCTAGGGCTAGGGCTAGGGCTAGGGCTAGGGCTAAAGGTAGGGCTAGAGCTAGGGCTAGGGCTAGGGCTAGGACTGGGCTAAGGTTCGGGTTTGGGTTAGGGTTAGGGATAGGGTTATGGGTAGGATTAGGGTTACGCCTAGGGTTAGGCTTAGGCTTAGGGTTAGGGTTAGGTTTAGGGTTAGGGTTAGAGTTCTGGTTAGGGTTAGGGTTAGGGTAAGGGTTAGGGTTAGGGTTAGGGTTAGGGTTAGGGTTAGGGTTAGGGTTAGGGTTAGGGTTAGGCTACGTCTTAGTCTTAGTCTTAGTCTTAGTCTTAGTCTTAGTCTTAGTCTTAGTCTTAGTCTTAGTCTTAGTCTTAGTCTTAGTCTTAGGCTTAGGCTTAGGCTTAGGTTTAGGCTTAGGTCTAGGATTAGGGTTACGTTTACGGCTTTGGCCGGGGTTGCGCTAGGGTGATGGTGATGGTGAGGGTGAGGGTTAGGGTTAGGGTTAGGGTTAGGTTTAGGGTTAGGATTAGGGTTAGGGTTAGGGTTAGGGCTAATGTTAGTTTTAGGGTTAGTTTTAGGGTTAGTTTTAGGGTTAGTTTTAGGGTTAGGGTTAGGATTAGGGCTAGGGCTAGGGCTAGGGCTAGGGCTAGGGCTAGGGCTAGGGCTAGGGCTAGGGCTAGGGCTAAGCTTAGGCTTAGGCTTAGGGTTAGGGTTAGGCTTAGGCTTAGGCTTACGTTTAGGGTGAGGGTTAGGGTGAGGGTGAGGGTTAGGTTTATGTTTAGGATTAGGGTTAAAGCTACGTTTAGGGCCAGGGCTAGGGCTAGGGCAAGGGCTGAGCTAGCGTGAGGGTGAGTGTGAGGGTTAAAGTTAGGGTTAGGGTTAGGGCTATGGCAAGGGCTAGGCTAGGGCTAGGGCTAGGGCTAGGGCTAGGGTTAAGATCAAGGTTAGGGTTAGGTTAGTCTTTTAGTCTTCGTCTTCGTCTTCGTCTTCGTGTTAGGCTTAGGCTTTGGCTTAGGCTTAGGCTTAGGCTTAGAGTTAGGCTTAGGCTTAGGCTTAGGCTTAGGCTTAGGCGTAGGCTTAGGCTTAGGGTAAGGGTTAGGCTTAGGGTAATAGTTACGGCTAAGGCTAGAATTAGGGCTAGGGCTAGGGTTTGCGTTACGGTTAAGG
>JALMGA010000009.1:52471738-52476738 GCA_023333525.1 Aspidoscelis tigris stejnegeri
TAGGGCTAGGGCTAGGGCTAGGGCCAGTGCTAGGGCTAGGGCTAGGGCTAGGGTCAAGTTTATGGTTAGGTTAGTCTTCTATGCTTAGGCTTAGGCTTAGGCTTAGGCTTAGGCTTAGGCTTAGGCTTAGGCTTAGGCTTAGGCTTAGGTTTAGGCTTCGGCTTCGGCTTAGGCTTAGGGTTAGGGTCAGGCTTAGGGTTAGGGTTAGGGTTAGGGTTAGGGCTAGGGCTAGGGCTAGGGCTAGGGCTACCGCTATGACTAGGGCGAGGGCGAGGGCTAGGACTAAGTTCAGGTCTAGGTGTAGGGCTAGGGCTGCTGCTAGGGCTAGGGCTAGCTTTAGGGCTAGGCCTGGGCTAAGGTTTGGGTTTGGGTTAGTTTTCGGTTTAGGTTTAGGTTTCGGTTTCGGTTTCGGTTTCGGTTTCGGTTTAGGTTTAGGTTTAGGTTTAGGTTCAGGTTTAGGTTTAAGTTTAGGTTTCGGTTTCGGTTTCGGTTTCGGTTTCGGTTTAGGTTTAGGTTTAGGTTTAGGTTTAGGTTTAGGTTTAAGTTTAGGTCTAGGGCTAGGGTTAGCCTTAAGGTTAACGTTAGGGTTAAGGTTTGCGTTATGGTTAGGTTTAGGTTTAGGGCTAGGCCTAGGCCTAGGGCTAGGGCTAGGGCTAGGGCTAGGGCTAGGGTTTGGGTTGGGCCTAGGTTTAGGGTTAGGGCTAGGGTAAGTGTTAGGTCTATCGGTAGGGCTATGGGTAAAGCTGGGCTAAGGTTAGGGTTAGGGTTAGGGTAAGGGTTAGGGTTAGGGTTAGGGTTAGGGTTAGGGTTAGGGTTAGGGTTAGGCTACGGCTTAGGCTACGGCTTAGGCTACGGCTTAGGCTACGGCTTAGGCTACGGCTTAGGCTTAGGCTTAGGCTTAGGCTTAGGCTTAGGTCTAGGATTAGGGTTACGTTTACGGCTTTGGCCGGGGTTGCGCTAGGGTGATGGTGAGCGTGAGGGTGAGGGTTAGGGTTAGGGTTAGGGTTAGGGTTAGGGCCAGGGCTAGGGCCAGGGCTAGGGCTAGGGCTAGGCGTAGGGCTAGGGCTAGGGCTAGGGCTAGGGCTAGGGCTAGGGCTAGGGCTAGGGCTAGGGCTAGGACTGGGCTAAGGTTCGGGTTTGGGTTAGGGTGAGGGATAGGGTTATGGGTAGGATTAGGGTTACGCTTAGGGTTAGACTTTTGGTTAGGGTTAGGGTTAGGGTTAGGGTTAGAGTGAGGTTTAGGGTTAGGGTTAGGGTTAGGGTTAGGATTAGGGTTAGGATTAGGGTTAGGGTTAGGGTTAGGGTTAGGGTTAGGGTTAGGGTTAGGCTTAGGCTTTGGCTTAGGCTTAGGCTTAGCCTTAAGCTTAGGCTTAGCCTTAGGATTAGGATTAGGCTTAGGTTTACGTTTACGGCTTTGGCCGGGGCTGCGTTAGGGTGAGGGTGAGGGTGAGGGTGAGGGTGAGCGTGAGGGTTAGGGTTAGGGCTAGGGCTAGGGCTAGGGCTAGGGCTAGGCATAGGGCTAGGCTTAGCGTTGGGCTAGGGCTAGGGCTAGGGCTTTGGCTAGGGCTAGGGCTTGGGCTAGGGGTAGGGGTAGGGCTAGGGCTAGGGCTAGGGCTAGGGCTAGGGCTAGGGTTAGGATTAGGGTTAGGGTTAGGGTTAGGGTTAGGGTTAGGGTTAGGGTTTGGGTTAGGGCTAGGGCTAGGGCGAGGGCGAGGGCGAGGGCTAGGGCTAGGGCTAGGGCTGAAGTTAGGGCTAGGGCTAGGCTTAGGTGTACGGCTAGGGCTAGGGTACGGATTAGGGCTAGGACTAGGGCCAGTATTGTCTTAGGGTTAGTGTGAGGGTGAGGGTAAAGGTTAGGGCTATTGCTAGGCCTAGGGCTAGGGCTAGGGCTAGGGCTAAGCTTAGGCTTAAGCTTAGGCTTAGGCTTACGTTTAGGGTGAGGGTGAGGGTGAGGGTGAGGGTTAGGTTTATGTTTAGGATTAGGGTAAAAGCTACGTTTAGGGCCAGGGCTAGGGCTAGGGCAAGGGCTGAGCTAGCGTGAGGGTGAGTGTGAGCGTTAAAGTTAGGGTTAGGGTTAGGGTTAGGGTTAGGGTTAGGGTTAGGGTTAGGGTTAGGGCTACGGCTAGGGCTAGGCTAGGGCTAGGGCTAGGGCTAGGGCTAGGGTTAAGGTCAAGGTTAGGGTTAGGTTAGTCTTTTAGTCTTCGTCTTCGTCTTCGTCTTAGTCTTAGGCTTTGGCTTAGGCTTCGGCTTCGGCTTAGAGTTAGGCTTAGGCTTTGGCTTTGGCTTAGGCTTAGGCTTAGGTTTGGCGTAGGCTTAGGCTTAGGGTAAGGGTTAGGCTTAGGTTAATAGTTACGGCTAAGGCTAGGATTAGGTCTAGGGCTAGGGTTAGCGTTAAGGTTAACGTTAGGGTTAAGGTTTGCGTTATAGTTAGGTTTAGGTTTAGGGCTAGGGCTAGGGCTAGGGCCAGGGCTGAGCTAGCGTGAGTGTGAGTGTGAGTGTGAGTGAGTTTGAGGGTTAGGGCTAGGGCTAGGGCTAGGGCTAGGGCTAGGGCTAGGGCTAGGGCTAGGGCTAGGGCCAGTGCTAGGGCTAGGGCTAGGGCTAGGGTCAAGTTTATGGTTAGGTTAGTCTTCTATGCTTAGGCTTAGGCTTAGGCTTAGGCTTAGGCTTAGGCTTAGGCTTAGGCTTAGGCTTAGGCTTAGGCTTAGGCTTAGGCTTAGGCTTAGGTTTAGGCTTCGGCTTCGGCTTAGGCTTAGGGTTAGGGTCAGGCTTAGGGTTAGGGTTAGGGTTAGGGTTAGGGCTAGGGCTAGGGCTAGGGCTAGGGCTACCGCTATGACTAGGGCGAGGGCGAGGGCTAGGACTAAGTTCAGGTCTAGGTGTAGGGCTAGGGCTGCTGCTAGGGCTAGGGCTAGCTTTAGGGCTAGGCCTGGGCTAAGGTTTGGGTTTGGGTTAGTTTTCGGTTTAGGTTTAGGTTTAGGTTTCGGTTTCGGTTTCGGTTTCGGTTTCGGTTTAGGTTTAGGTTTAGGTTCAGGTTTAGGTTTAAGTTTAGGTTTCGGTTTCGGTTTCGGTTTCGGTTTCGGTTTCGGTTTCGGTTTAGGTTTAGGTTTAGGTTTAGGTTTAGGTTTAAGTTTAGGTCTAGGGCTAGGGTTAGCCTTAAGGTTAACGTTAGGGTTAAGGTTTGCGTTATGGTTAGGTTTAGGTTTAGGGCTAGGCCTAGGCCTAGGGCTAGGGCTAGGGCTAGGGCTAGGGCTAGGGTTTGGGTTGGGCCTAGGTTTAGGGTTAGGGCTAGGGTAAGTGTTAGGTCTATCGGTAGGGCTATGGGTAAAGCTGGGCTAAGGTTAGGGTTAGGGTTAGGGTAAGGGTTAGGGTTAGGGTTAGGGTTAGGGTTAGGGTTAGGGTTAGGGTTAGGCTACGGCTTAGGCTACGGCTTAGGCTACGGCTTAGGCTACGGCTTAGGCTACGGCTTAGGCTTAGGCTTAGGCTTAGGCTTAGGCTTAGGTCTAGGATTAGGGTTACGTTTACGGCTTTGGCCGGGGTTGCGCTAGGGTGATGGTGAGCGTGAGGGTGAGGGTTAGGGTTAGGGTTAGGGTTAGGGTTAGGGCCAGGGCTAGGGCCAGGGCTAGGGCTAGGGCTAGGCGTAGGGCTAGGGCTAGGGCTAGGGCTAGGGCTAGGGCTAGGGCTAGGGCTAGGGCTAGGGCTAGGGCTAGGGCTAGGACTGGGCTAAGGTTCGGGTTTGGGTTAGGGTGAGGGATAGGGTTATGGGTAGGATTAGGGTTACGCTTAGGGTTAGACTTTTGGTTAGGGTTAGGGTTAGGGTTAGGGTTAGAGTGAGGTTTAGGGTTAGGGTTAGGGTTAGGGTTAGGATTAGGGTTAGGATTAGGGTTAGGGTTAGGGTTAGGGTTAGGGTTAGGGTTAGGCTTAGGCTTTGGCTTAGGCTTAGGCTTAGCCTTAAGCTTAGGCTTAGCCTTAGGATTAGGATTAGGCTTAGGTTTACGTTTACGGCTTTGGCCGGGGCTGCGTTAGGGTGAGGGTGAGGGTGAGGGTGAGGGTGAGCGTGAGGGTTAGGGTTAGGGCTAGGGCTAGGGCTAGGGCTAGGGCTAGGCATAGGGCTAGGCTTAGCGTTGGGCTAGGGCTAGGGCTAGGGCTTTGGCTAGGGCTAGGGCTTGGGCTAGGGGTAGGGGTAGGGCTAGGGCTAGGGCTAGGGCTAGGGCTAGGGCTAGGGTTAGGATTAGGGTTAGGGTTAGGGTTAGGGTTAGGGTTAGGGTTAGGGTTAGGGTTTGGGTTAGGGCTAGGGCTAGGGCGAGGGCGAGGGCGAGGGCTAGGGCTAGGGCTAGGGCTGAAGTTAGGGCTAGGGCTAGGCTTAGGTGTACGGCTAGGGCTAGGGTACGGATTAGGGCTAGGACTAGGGCCAGTATTGTCTTAGGGTTAGTGTGAGGGTGAGGGTAAAGGTTAGGGCTATTGCTAGGCCTAGGGCTAGGGCTAGGGCTAGGGCTAGGGCTAAGCTTAGGCTTAAGCTTAGGCTTAGGCTTACGTTTAGGGTGAGGGTGAGGGTGAGGGTGAGGGTTAGGTTTATGTTTAGGATTAGGGTAAAAGCTACGTTTAGGGCCAGGGCTAGGGCTAGGGCAAGGGCTGAGCTAGCGTGAGGGTGAGTGTGAGCGTTAAAGTTAGGGTTAGGGTTAGGGTTAGGGTTAGGGTTAGGGTTAGGGTTAGGGTTAGGGCTACGGCTAGGGCTAGGCTAGGGCTAGGGCTAGGGCTAGGGCTAGGGTTAAGGTCAAGGTTAGGGTTAGGTTAGTCTTTTAGTCTTCGTCTTCGTCTTCGTCTTAGTCTTAGGCTTTGGCTTAGGCTTCGGCTTCGGCTTAGAGTTAGGCTTAGGCTTTGGCTTTGGCTTAGGCTTAGGCTTAGGTTTGGCGTAGGCTTAGGCTTAGGGTAAGGGTTAGGCTTAGGTTAATAGTTACGGCTAAGGCTAGGATTAGGTCTAGGGCTAGGGTTAGCGTTAAGGTTAA
>JALMGA010000009.1:52479238-52481738 GCA_023333525.1 Aspidoscelis tigris stejnegeri
TTTAGGTTTAGGTTTAGGTCTAGGTCTAGGGCTAGGGTTAGCGTTAAGGTTAACGTTAGGGTTAAGGTTTGCGTTATGGTTAGGTTTAGGTTTAGGGCTAGGCCTAGGCCTAGGCCTAGGCCTAGGGCTAGGGCTAGGGTTAGGGCTAGGGTTAGGGCTAGGGCTAGGGCTAGGGCTAGGGCTAGGGCTAGGGCTAGGGCTAGGGCTAGGGCTAGGGCTAGGGCTAGGGCTAGGGCTAGGGTTTGGGTTGGGCCTAGGTTTAGGGTTAGGGCTAGGGTAAGTGTTAGGTCTATCGGTAGGGCTATGGGTAAAGCTGGGCTAAGGTTAGGGTTAGGGTTAGGGTAAGGGTTAGGGTTAGGGTTAGGGTTAGGGTTAGGGTTAGGCTACGGCTTAGGCTACGGCTTAGGCTACGGCTTAGGCTACGGCTTAGGCTTAGGCTACGGCTTAGGCTACGGCTTAGGCTTAGGCTTAGGCTACGGCTTAGGCTTAGGCTTAGGCTTAGGCTTAGGCTTAGGTCTAGGATTAGGGTTACGTTTACGGCTTTGGCCGGGGTTGCGCTAGGGTGATGGTGAGCGTGAGGGTTAGGGTTAGGGTTAGGGTTAGGGTTAGGGTTAGGGTTAGGGTTAGGGTTAGGGCCAGGGCTAGGGCCAGGGCTAGGGCTAGGGCTAGACGTAGGGCTAGGCCTAGGGCTAGGGCTAGGGCTAGGGGTAGGGCTAGGGCTAGGGCTAGGGCTAGGACTGGGCTAAGGTTCGGGTTTGGGTTAGGGTGAGGGATAGGGTTATGGGTAGGATTAGGGTTATGCTTAGGGTTAGGCTTAGGGTTAGGGTTAGGGTTAGAGTGAGGTTTAGGGTTAGGGTTAGGGTTAGGATTAGGGTTAGGATTAGGGTTAGGGTTAGGGTTAGGGTTAGGGTTAGGGTTAGGGTTAGGGTTAGGCTTAGGCTTAGGCTTAGGCTTAGGCTTAGGCTTAGCCTTAAGCTTAGGCTTAGCTTTAGGATTAGGATTAGGCGTAGGTTTACGTTTACGGCTTTGGCCGGGGCTGCGTTAGGGTGAGGGTGAGGGTGAGGGTGAGCGTGAGGGTTAGGGTTAGGGTTAGGGCTAGGGCTAGGGCTAGGGCTAGGGCTAGGCAAAGGGCTAGGCTTAGTGTTGGGCTAGGGCTAGGGCTAGGGCTAGGGCTACGGCTAGGTCTAGGGCTTGGGCTAGGGGTAGGGCTAGGGCTAGGGCTAGGGCTAGGGCTAGGGCTAGGGCTAGGGCTAGGGCTAGGGCTAGGGTTAGGATTAGGGTTAGGGTTAGGGTTAGGGTTTGGGTTTGGGTTAGGGCTAGGGCTAGGGCTAGGGCTAGGGCTAGGGCTAGGGCTAGGGCTAGGGATAGGGCTAGGGCTAGGGATAGGGCTAGGGCTAGGGCTGAAGTTAGGGCTAGGGCTAGGCTTAGGTGTACGGCTAGGGCTAGGGTACGGATTAGGGCTAGGACTAGGGCCAGTATTGTCTTAGGGTTAGTGTGAGGGTGAGGGTAAAGGTTAGGGCTATTGCTAGGCCTAGGGCTAGGGCTAGGGCTAGGGCTAGGGCTAGGGCTAAGCTTAGGCTTAAGCTTAGGCTTAGGCTTACGTTTAGGGTGAGGGTTAGGGTGAGGGTGAGGGTGAGGGTTAGGTTTATGTTTAGGATTAGGGTTAAAGCTACGTTTAGGGCCAGGGCTAGGGCTAGGGCAAGGGCTGAGCTAGCGTGAGGGTGAGTGTGAGCGTTAAAGTTAGGGTTAGGGTTAGGGTTAGGGCTACGGCTAGGGCTAGGCTAGGGCTAGGGCTAGGGCTAGGGCTAGGGTTAAGGTCAAGGTTAGGGTTAGGTTAGTCTTTTAGTCTTCGTCTTCGTCTTCGTCTTAGTCTTAGGCTTTGGCTTCGGCTTCGGCTTCGGCTTAGAGTTAGGCTTAGGCTTTGGCTTTGGCTTAGGCTTAGGGTAAGGGTTAGGCTTAGGTTAATAGTTACGGCTAAGGCTAGGATTAGGTCTAGGGCTAGGTTTAGCGTTAAGGTTAACGTTAGGGTTAAGGTTTGTGTTATGGTTAGGTTTAGGTTTAGGGCTAGGGCTAGGGCTAGGGCTAGGTCTAGGGCCAGGCCTGAGCTAGCGTGAGTGTGAGTGTGAGTGTGAGGGTTACGGCTAGGGCTAGGGCTAGGGCTAGGGCTAGGGCTAGGGCTAGGGCTAGGGCTAGGGCTAGGGCTAGGGCTAGGGCTAGGGCTAGGGCCAGTGCTAGGGCTAGGGCTAGGGCTAGGGCTAGGGTCAGGTTTATGGTTAGGTTAGTCTTCTATGCTTAGGCTTAGGCTTAGGCTTAGGCTTAGGCTTAGGCTTAGGCTTAGGCTTAGGCTTAGGCTTAGGCTTAGGCTTAGGCTTAGGGTTAGCATTACGCCTAGGGCTAGGATTAGGGCTAGGGCTAGGGTTAGCGTTAAGGTTAACGTTAGGGTTAAGGTTTGCGTTATGGTTAGGTTTAGGTTTAGGGCTAGGGCTAGGGCTAGGACTAG
>JALMGA010000009.1:52489238-52499238 GCA_023333525.1 Aspidoscelis tigris stejnegeri
GGTTTAGGTTTAGGTTTAGGTTTAGGTTTAGGGTTAGGGTTAGGGTGAGGGTGAGGGTGAGGGTTAGGTTTAGGATTAGGGTTAAAGCTACGGCTAGGGTTAGGGCTAGGGCTAGGGCTCAGCTAGCGTGAGGGTGAGGGTTAGGGTTAGGGTTAGGGTTAGGGTTAGGGCTACGGCTATGGCTAGGGCTAGGGCTAGGCTAGGGCTAGGGCTAGGGCTAGGGCTAGGGCAAGGTTTAGGGTTAGGGTCACGTTTAGGGATAGGTTAGTCTTTTAGTCTTAGTCTTAGTCTTAGTCTTAGTCTTAGTCTTAGTCTTAGTCTTAGTCTTAGTCTTAGTCTTAGTCTTAATCTTAGTCTTAGTCGTAGTCTTAGTCTTAGTCTTATGCTTAGGCTTAGGCTTAGGCTTAGGCGTAGGCTTAGGCTTAGGGTTAGGGTTAGGGTTAGGGTTAGGCTTAGGGTTAGGGTTAGGATTAGGGTTAGGGTTAGGGTTAGGGTTAGGGTTAGGGTTAGGGTTAGGGTTAGGGTTAGGGTTAGGGTTAGGGTTAGGGTTAGGGTTAGGGTTAGGGTTAATGTTAGTTTTAGGGTTAGTTTTAGGGTTAGTTTTAGGGTTAGGGTTAGGGTTAGGGTTAGGGTTAGGTTTAATGTTAGTTTTAGTTTTAGTTTTAGTTTTAGTTTTAGTTTTAGTTTTAGTTTTAGGGTTAGGGTTAGGGTTAGGGTAAGGGTTAGGGTTAGGGTTAGGGTTAGGGTTAGGGTTAGGGCTACGGCTAGGGCTAGGGCTAGGGCTAGGGCTAGGGCTAGGCTAGGGCTAGGGCTAGGGCTAGGGCTAGGGCTAGGGCAAGGTTTAGGGTTAGGATCACGTTTAGGGACAGGTTAGTCTTTTAGTCTTAGTCTTAGTCTTAGTCTTAGTCTTAGTCTTAGTCTTAGTCTTAGTCTTAGTCTTAGTCTTAGTCTTAGTCTTAATCTTAGTCTTAGTCTTAGTCTTAGTCTTAGTCTTAGTCTTATGCTTAGGCTTAGGCTTAGGCTTAGGTGTAGGCTTAGGCTTAGGCTTAGGCTTAGGCTTAGGGTGAGGGTTAGGGTTAGTGTTAGTGTTAGGGTTAGGGTTAGGGTTAATGTTAGTTTTAGGGTTAGTTTTAGGGTTAGTTTTAGGGTTAGGGTTAGGGTTAGGGTTAGGGTTAGGGTTAGGGTTAGGTTTAATGTTAGTTTTAGTTTTAGTTTTAGTTTTAGTTTTAGTTTTAGTTTTAGTTTTAGTTTTAGTTTTAGTTTTAGTTTTAGGGTTAGGGTTAGGGTTAGGGTAAGGGTTAGGGTTAGGGTTAGGGTTAGGGTTAGGGTTAGGGTTAGGGTTAGGGTTAGGGCTACGGCTAGGGCTAGGGCTAAGGCTAGGCTAGGGCTAGGGCTAGGGCTAGGGCTAGGGCAAGGTTTAGGGTTAGGGTCACGTTTAGGGATAGGTTAGTCTTTTAGTCTTAGTCTTAGTCTTAGTCTTAGTCTTAGTCTTAGTCTTAGTCTTAGTCTTAGTCTTAGTCTTAGTCTTAGTCTTAGTCTTAGTCTTAGTCTTAGTCTTAATCTTAGTCTTAGTCTTAGTCTTAGTCTTATGCTTAGGCTTAAGCTTAGGCGTAGGCGTAGGCTTAGGCTTAGGCTTAGTGTTAGGGTTAGGGTTAGGCTTAGGGTTAGGGTTAGGGTTAGGGTTAGGGTTAGGGTTAGGGTTAGGGTTAATGTTAGTTTTAGGGTTAGTTTTAGGGTTAGTTTTAGGGTTAGGGTTAGGGTTAGGGTTAGGGTTAGGGTTAGGGTTAGGGTGAGGGTGAGGGTGAGGGTGAGGGTTAGGTTTATGTTTAGGATTAGGGTTAAAGCTACGTTTAGGGCCAGAGCTAGGGCTAGGGCAAGGGCTGAGCTAGCGTGAGGGTGAGTGTGAGCGTTAAAGTTAGGGTTAGGGTTAGGGTTAGGGCTACGGCTAGGGCTAGGCTAGGGCTAGGGCTAGGGCTAGGGCTAGGGTTAAGGTCAAGGTTAGGGTTAGGTTAGTCTTTTAGTCTTCGTCTTCGTCTTCGTCTTAGTCTTAGGCTTTGGCTTCGGCTTCGGCTTCGGCTTAGAGTTAGGCTTAGGCTTTGGCTTTGGCTTAGGCTTAGGGTAAGGGTTAGGCTTAGGTTAATAGTTACGGCTAAGGCTAGGATTAGGTCTAGGGCTAGGGTTAGCGTTAAGGTTAACGTTAGGGTTAAGGTTTGTGTTATGGTTAGGTTTAGGTTTAGGGCTAGGGCTAGGGCTAGGGCTAGGTCTAGGGCCAGGCCTGAGCTAGCGTGAGTGTGAGTGTGAGTGTGAGTGTGAGTGTGAGGGTTACGGCTAGGGCTAGGGCTAGGGCTAGGGCTAGGGCTAGGGCTAGGGCTAGGGCTAGGGCTAGGGCTAGGGCTAGGGCCAGTGCTAGGGCTAGGGCTAGGGCTAGGGCTAGGGTCAAGTTTATGGTTAGGTTAGTCTTCTATGCTTAGGCTTAGGCTTAGGCTTAGGCTTAGGCTTACGCTTAGGCTTAGGCTTAGGCTTAGGCTTAGGCTTAGGCTTAGGGTTAGCATTACACCTAGGGCTAGGATTAGGGCTAGGGCTAGGGTTAGCGTTAAGGTTAACGTTAGGGTTAAGGTTTGCGTTATGGTTAGGTTTAGGTTTAGGGCTAGGGCTAGGGCTAGGACTAGGACTAGGGCTAGGTCTAGGTCTAGGTCTAGGGCTAGGTCTAGGGCTAGGGCTAGGGCTAGGGCTAGGCTTAGGCTTAGGCTTAGGCTTAGACTTAGTCTTAGTCTTAGGCTTAGGTTTACGTTTAGGGTGAGGGTTAGGGTGAGGGTTAGGGTGAGGGATAGGGTGAGGGTTAGGTTTATGTTTAGGATTAGGGTTAAAGCTACGGTTAGGGCCAGGGCTAGGGCTAGGGCAAGGGCTGAGCTAGCGTGAGGGTGAGTGTGAGGGTTAAAGTTAGGGTTAGGGTTAGGGTTAGGGCTACGGCTATGGCTAGGCTAGGGCTTGGGGTAGGTCTAGGTCTAGGTCTAGGGTTAACATCAAGGTTAGTGTTCGGTTGGTCTTTTAGTCTTAGTCTTAGTCTTAGTCTTAGTCTTAGTCTTAGTCTTAGTCTTAGTCTTAGTCTTAGTCTTAGTCTTAGTCTTAGTCTTAGTCTTAGTCTTAGTCTTAGTCTTAGTCTTAGTCTTTGGCTTAGGCTTAGGCTTAGGCTTAGGCTTAGGCTTAGGCTTAGGGTAAAGGTTAGGCTTAGGGTAATAGTTACGGCTAAGGCTAGGATTAGGGCAAGGGCTAGGGTTTGCGTTAGGGTTAAGGTTTGCGTTAGGGTTTGCATTATGGTTATGGTTAGGGCTAGGGCTAGGCCTAGGGCTAGGGCTATCTCTTGGGCTAGGCCTAGGGCTAGGGCTAGGGCTAGGGCTTGGGTTGGGCCTAGGGTTAGGGATCGAGCTAGGGTTAGGGATAGTGCTACGGGATGTGTTAGGTCTAGCGGTAGATCTATGGGTAAAAATGGGCTAAGGTTAGGGTTAGGGGTAGGGGTAGGGGTAGGGGTAGGGGTAGGGGTAGGGGTAGGGGTAGGCCTAGGCCTTGCCCTAGGGCTACAACTAGGGCTAGGGCTAGGGCTAGGGCTACGGTTAGAGTTAGGGCTAGGGTGGGGGCGAGGGCGAGGTCTAAGTCTAGGGCTAGGGCTTGGGCTAGGGCTAGGGCTAGGGCTGGGGCTAGGGCTAGGGTTAGGGTCAGGGTTAGGTTTATGATTAGGGTTTGCTTAGGTTTAGGTTTAGGTTTAGGTTTAGGTTTAGGTTTAGGTTTAGGGTTAGGGTTAGGGTTAGGGTGAGGGTGAGGGTTAGGTTTAGGATTAGGGTTAAAGCTACGGCTAGGGTTAGGGCTAGGGCTAGGGCTCAGCTAGCGTGAGGGTGAGGGTTAGGGTTAGGGTTAGGGTTAGGGTTAGGGTTAGGGCTACGGCTACGGCTAGGGCTAGGGCTAGGCTAGGGCTAGGGCTAGGGCTAGGGCTAGGGCTAGGGCAAGGTTTAGGGTTAGGGTCACGTTTAGGGATAGGTTAGTCTTATAGTCTTAGTCTTAGTCTTAGTCTTAGTCTTAGTCTTAGTCTTAGTCTTAGTCTTAGTCTTAATCTTAGTCTTAGTCGTAGTCTTAGTCTTAGTCTTATGCTTAGGCTTAGGCTTAGGCTTAGGCGTAGGCTTAGGCTTAGGGTTAGGGTTAGGGTTAGGGTTAGGCTTAGGGTTAGGGTTAGGATTAGGGTTAGGGTTAGGGTTAGGGTTAGGGTTAGGGTTAGGGTTAGGGTTAGGGTTAGGGTTAGGGTTAGGGTTAGGGTTAGGGTTAGGGTTAGGGTTAATGTTAGTTTTAGGGTTAGTTTTAGGGTTAGTTTTAGGGTTAGGGTTAGGGTTAGGGTTAGGGTTAGGTTTAATGTTAGTTTTAGTTTTAGTTTTAGTTTTAGTTTTAGTTTTAGTTTTAGTTTTAGTTTTAGTTTTAGTTTTAGTTTTAGTTTTAGTTTTAGTTTTAGTTTTAGTTTTAGTTTTAGTTTTAGTTTTAGTTTTAGTTTTAGTTTTAGTTTTAGTTTTAGTTTTAGTTTTAGTTTTACTTTTAGTTTTAGGGTTAGGGTTAGGGTTAGGGTTAGGGTTAGGGTTAGGGCTACGGCTACGGCTAGGGCTAGGGCTAGGCTAGGGCTAGGGCTAGGGCTAGGGCTAGGGCAAGGTTTAGGGTTAGGGTCACGTTTAGGGATAGGTTAGTCTTATAGTCTTAGTCTTAGTCTTAGTCTTAGTCTTAGTCTTAGTCTTAGTCTTAGTCTTAGTCTTAGTCTTAATCTTAGTCTTAGTCGTAGTCTTAGTCTTAGTCTTATGCTTAGGCTTAGGCTTAGGCTTAGGCGTAGGCTTAGGCTTAGGCGTAGGCTTAGGCTTAGGCTTAGGGTTAGGGTTAGGGTTAGGGTTAGGCTTAGGCTTAGGGTTAGGATTAGGGTTAGGGTTAGGGTTAGGGTTAGGGTTAGGGTTAGGGTTAGGGTTAGGGTTAGGGTTAGGGTTAGGGTTAGGGTTAGGGTTAATGTTAGTTTTAGGGTTAGTTTTAGGGTTAGTTTTAGGGTTAGGGTTAGGGTTAGGGTTAGGGTTAGGTTTAATGTTAGTTTTAGTTTTAGTTTTAGTTTTAGTTTTAGTTTTAGTTTTAGTTTTAGTTTTAGTTTTACTTTTAGTTTTAGTTTTAGGGTTAGGGTTAGGGTTAGGGTAAGGGTTAGGGTTAGGGTTAGGGTTAGGGTTAGGGTTAGGGCTACGGGTAGGGCTAGGGCTAGGGCTAGGGCTAGGCTAGGGCTAGGGCTAGGGCTAGGGCTAGGGCTAGGGCAAGGTTTAGGGTTAGGATCACGTTTAGGGATAGGTTAGTCTTTTAGTCTTAGTCTTAGTCTTAGTCTTAGTCTTAGTCTTAGTCTTAGTCTTAGTCTTAGTCTTAGTCGTAGTCTTAATCTTAGTCTTAGTCTTAGTCTTTGTCTTAGTCTTATGCTTAGGCTTAGGCTTAGGCTTAGGTGTAGGCTTAGGCTTAGGCTTAGGCTTAGGGTGAGGGTTAGGGTTAGGGTTAGGGTTAGGGTTAGGGTTAGGGTTAGGGTTAGGGTTAATGTTAGTTTTAGGGTTAGTTTTAGGGTTAGTTTTAAGGTTAGTTTTAGGGTTAGGGTTAGGGTTAGGGTTAGGGTTAGGGTTAGGTTTAATGTTAGTTTTAGTTTTAGTTTTAGTTTTAGTTTTAGTTTTAGTTTTAGTTTTAGTTTTAGTTTTAGTTTTACTTTTAGTTTTAGTTTTAGGGTTAGGGTTAGGGTTAGGGTTAGGGTTAGGGCTACGGCTACGGCTAGGGCTAGGGCTAGGCTAGGGCTAGGGCTAGGGCTAGGGCTAGGGCAAGGTTTAGGGTTAGGGTCACGTTTAGGGATAGGTTAGTCTTATAGTCTTAGTCTTAGTCTTAGTCTTAGTCTTAGTCTTAGTCTTAGTCTTAGTCTTAGTCTTAGTCTTAATCTTAGTCTTAGTCGTAGTCTTAGTCTTAGTCTTATGCTTAGGCTTAGGCTTAGGCTTAGGCGTAGGCTTAGGCTTCGGCGTAGGCTTAGGCTTAGGCTTAGGGTTAGGGTTAGGGTTAGGGTTAGGGTTAGGCTTAGGGTTAGGATTAGGGTTAGGGTTAGGGTTAGGGTTAGGGTTAGGGTTAGGGTTAGGGTTAGGGTTAGGGTTAGGGTTAGGGTTAATGTTAGTTTTAGGGTTAGTTTTAGGGTTAGTTTTAGGGTTAGGGTTAGGGTTAGGGTTAGGGTTAGGTTTAATGTTAGTTTTAGTTTTAGTTTTAGTTTTAGTTTTAGTTTTAGTTTTAGTTTTAGTTTTACTTTTAGTTTTAGTTTTAGGGTTAGGGTTAGGGTTAGGGTAAGGGTTAGGGTTAGGGTTAGGGTTAGGGTTAGGGTTAGGGTTAGGGCTACGGCTAGGGCTAGGGCTAGGGCTAGGGCTAGGCTAGGGCTAGGGCTAGGGCTAGGGCTAGGGCTAGGGCAAGGTTTAGGGTTAGGATCACGTTTAGGGATAGGTTAGTCTTTTAGTCTTAGTCTTAGTCTTAGTCTTAGTCTTAGTCTTAGTCTTAGTCTTAGTCTTAGTCTTAGTCTTAGTCTTAGTCGTAGTCTTAATCTTAGTCTTAGTCTTAGTCTTTGTCTTAGTCTTATGCTTAGGCTTAGGCTTAGGCTTAGGTGTAGGCTTAGGCTTAGGCTTAGGCTTAGGGTGAGGGTTAGGGTTAGGGTTAGGGTTAGGGTTAGGGTTAGGGTTAGGGTTAATGTTAGTTTTAGGGTTAGTTTTAGGGTTAGTTTTAAGGTTAGTTTTAGGGTTAGGGTTAGGGTTAGGGTTAGGGTTAGGGTTAGGTTTAATGTTAGTTTTAGTTTTAGTTTTAGTTTTAGTTTTAGTTTTAGTTTTAGGGTTAGGGTTAGGGTTAGGGTAAGGGTTAGGGTTAGGGTTAGGGTTAGGGTTAGGGTTAGGGTTAGGGTTAGGGCTACGGCTAGGGCTAGGGCTAAGGCTAGGCTAGGGCTAGGGCTAGGGCTAGGGCTAGGGCAAGGTTTAGGGTTAGGGTCACGTTTAGGGATAGGTTAGTCTTTTAGTCTTAGTCTTAGTCTTAGTCTTAGTCTTAGTCTTAGTCTTAGTCTTAGACTTAGTCTTAGTCTTAGTCTTAGTCTTAATCTTAGTCTTAGTCTTAGTCTTAGTCTTAGTCTTATGCTTAGGCTTAAGCTTAGGCATAGGCGTAGGCTTAGGCTTAGGCTTAGTGTTAGGGTTAGGGTTAGGCTTAGGGTTAGGCTTAGGGTTAGGGTTAGGGTTAGGGTTAGGGTTAGGGTTAGGGGTAGGGTTAGGGTTAGGGTTAGGGTTAATGTTAGTTTTAGGGTTAGTTTTAGGGTTAGTTTTAGTTTTAGGGTTAGGGTTAGGGTTAGGGTTAGGGTTAGGGTTAGGGTTAGGGTGAGGGTGAGGGTGAGGGTTAGGTTTATGTTTAGGATTAGGGTTAAAGCTACGTTTAGGGCCAGGGCTAGGGCTAGGGCAAGGGCTGAGCTAGCGTGAGGGTGAGGGTGAGCGTTAAAGTTAGGGTTAGGGTTAGGGTTAGGGCTACGGCTAGGGCTAGGCTAGGGCTAGGGCTAGGGCTAGGGCTAGGGTTAAGGTCAAGGTTAGGGTTAGGTTAGTCTTTTAGTCTTCGTCTTCGTCTTCGTCTTAGTCTTAGGCTTTGGCTTTGGCTTCGGCTTCGGCTTAGAGTTAGGCTTAGGCTTTGGCTTTGGCTTAGGCTTAGGGTAAGGGTTAGGCTTAGGTTAATAGTTACGGCTAAGGCTAGGATTAGGTCTAGGGCTAGGGTTAGCGTTAAGGTTAACGTTAGGGTTAAGGTTTGTGTTATGGTTAGGTTTAGGTTTAGGGCTAGGGCTAGGGCTAGGGCTAGGGCTAGGGCCAGGCCTGAGCTAGCGTGAGTGTGAGTGTGAGTGTGAGGGTTACGGCTAGGGCTAGGGCTAGGGCTAGGGCTAGGGCTAGGGCTAGGGCTAGGGCTAGGGCTAGGGCTAGGGCTAGGGCTAGGGCTAGGGCCAGTGCTAGGGCTAGGGCTAGGGCTAGGGCTAGGGTCAAGTTTATGGTTAGGTTAGTCTTCTATGCTTAGGCTTAGGCTTAGGCTTAGGCTTAGGCTTAGGCTTAGGCTTAGGCTTAGGCTTAGGCTTAGGCTTAGGCTTAGGGTTAGCATTACGCCTAGGGCTAGGATTAGGGCTAGGGCTAGGGTTAGCGTTAAGGTTAACGTTAGGGTTAAGGTTTGCGTTATGGTTAGGTTTAGGTTTAGGGCTAGGGCTAGGGCTAGGACTAGGACTAGGGCTAGGTCTAGGTCTAGGTCTAGGGCTAGGTCTAGGGCTAGGGCTAGGGCTAGGGCTAGGCTTAGGCTTAGGCTTAGACTTAGTCTTAGTCTTAGGCTTAGGTTTACATTTAGGGTGAGGGTTAGGGTGAGGGTTAGGGTGAGGGATAGGGTGAGGGTTAGGTTTATGTTTAGGATTAGGGTTAAAGCTACGGTTAGGGCCAGGGCTAGGGCTAGGGCAAGGGCTGAGCTAGCGTGAGGGTGAGTGTGAGGGTTAAAGTTAGGGTTAGGGTTAGGGTTAGGGCTACGGCTAGGGCTAGGCTAGGGCTTGGGGTAGGTCTAGGTCTAGGTCTAGGGTTAACATCAAGGTTAGTGTTCGGTTGGTCTTTTAGTCTTAGTCTTAGTCTTAGTCTTAGTCTTAGTCTTAGTCTTAGGCTTAGGCTTAGGGTTAGGCTTTGGCTTAGGCTTAGGCTTTGGCTTAGGCTTAGGGTAAATGTTAGGCTTAGGGTAATAGTTACGGCTAAGGCTAGGATTAGGGCAAGGGCTAGGGTTTGCGTTAGGGTTAAGGTTTGCGTTAGGGTTTGCATTATGGTTATGGTTAGGGCTAGGGCTAGGCCTAGGGCTAGGGCTATCTCTTGGGCTAGGCCTAGGGCTAGGGCTAGGGCTAGGGCTTGGGTTGGGCCTAGGGTTAGGGATGGAGCTAGGGTTAGGGATAGTGCTACGGGATGTGTTAGGTCTAGCGGTAGATCTATGGGTAAAAATGGGCTAAGGTTAGGGTTAGGGTTAGGGTTAGGGGTAGGGGTAGGGGTAGGGGTAGGCCTAGGCCTTGCCCTAGGGCTATAACTAGGGCTAGGGCTAGGGCTAGGGCTAGGGCTACGGTTAGAGTTAGGGCTAGGGTGGGGGCGAGGGCGAGGTCTAAGTCTAGGGCTAGGGCTTGGGCTAGGGCTAGGGCTAGGGCTGGGGCTAGGGCTAGGGTTAGGGTCAGGGTTAGGTTTATGATTAGGGTTTGCTTAGGGTTAGGTTTAGGTTTAGGTTTAGGTTTAGGGTTAGGGTTAGGGTGAGGGTGAGGGTGAGGGTGAGGGTTAGGTTTAGGATTAGGGTTAAAGCTACGGCTAGGGTTAGGGCTAGGGCTCAGCTAACGTGAGGGTGAGGGTTAGGGTTAGGGTTAGGGTTAGGGTTAGGGTTAGGGCTACGGCTAGGGCTAGGGCTAGGGCTAGGCTAGGGCTAGGGCTAGGGCTAGGGCTAGGGCAAGGTTTAGGGTTAGGGTCACGTTTAGGGATAGGTTAGTCTTTTAGTCTTAGTCTTAGTCTTAGTCTTAGTCTTAGTCTTAGTCTTAGTCTTAGTCTTAGTCTTAGTCTTAATCTTAGTTTTAGTCCTAGTCTTAGTCTTAGTCTTATGCTTAGGCTTAGGCTTAGGCTTAGGCGTAGGCTTAGGCTTAGGCTTAGGCTTAGGGTTAGGGTTAGGGTTAGGGTTAGGCTTAGGGTTAGGGTTATAGTTATGGCTAGGGCTAGGATTAGGGCTAGGCCTAGGGTTTGCGTTAGGGTTAAGGTCAGGGTTAGGGTTTGCGTTATGGCTAGGGCTAAGGCTAGGGCTACGGCTTGGGTAGGACCTAAATTTATGGTTGGGGCTAGGTTTAGGGCTAGGGTTAGTGTTAAAGCTACAGCTAGGGCTAGGGCTAGGGCCAGGGCTGAGCTAGCGTGAGTGTGAGTGTGAGGGT
>JALMGA010000009.1:52501738-52511738 GCA_023333525.1 Aspidoscelis tigris stejnegeri
GGGTAAGGGTTAGGGTTAGGGTTAGGGTTTGGGTTAGGACTAGGGCTAGGGCTAGGTCTAGGGCTAGGGCTAGGGCTAGGTCTAGGGCTAGGGCTAGGTCTAGGGCTAGGGCTAGGGCTATGGGCTAGGGCTAGGGCTCAAGTTAGGGCTAGGGCTAGTCTTAGGTCTTCGGCTTGGACTAGGGTACGGATTAGGGCTAGGACTAGGGCCAGTATTGTCTTAGGGTTAGTGTGAGGGTGAGGGTAAAGGTTAGGGCTATTGCTAGGCCTAGGGCTAGGGCTAGGGCTAGGGCTAGGGCTAAGCTTAGGTTTAAGCTTAGGCTTAGGCTTACGTTTAGGGTGAGGGTTAGGGTGAGGGTGAGGGTGAGGGTTAGGTTTATGTTTAGGATTAGGGTTAAAGCTACGTTTAGGGCCAGGGCTAGGGCTAGGGCAAGGGCTGAGCTAGCGTGAGCGTGAGTGTGAGCGTTAAAGTTAGGGTTAGGGTTAGGGTTAGGGCTACGGCTAGGCTAGGGCTAGGGCTAGGGCTAGGGCTAGGGTTAAGGTCAAGGTTAGGGTTAGGTTAGTCTTTTAGTCTTCGTCTTCGTCTTCGTCTTAGTCTTAGGCTTTGGCTTCGGCTTCGGCTTCGGCTTCGGCTTCGGCTTAGAGTTAGGCTTAGGCTTTGGCTTTGGCTTAGGCTTAGGGTAAGGGTTAGGCTTAGGTTAATAGTTACGGCTAAGGCTAGGATTAGGTCTAGGGCTAGGGTTAGCGTTAAGGTTAACGTTAGGGTTAAGGTTTGTGTTATGGTTAGGTTTAGGTTTAGGGCTAGGGCTAGGGCTAGGGCTAGGTCTAGGGCCAGGCCTGAGCTAGCATGAGTGTGAGTGTGAGGGTTACGGCTAGGGCTAGGGCTAGGGCTAGGGCTAGGGCTAGGGCTAGGGCTAGGGCTAGGGCTAGGGCTAGGGCTAGGGCTAGGGCTAGGGCTAGGGCTAGGGCTAGGGCTAGGGCCAGGGCTAGGGCTAGGGCTAGGGCTAGGGCTAGGGTCAAGTTTATGGTTAGGTTAGTCTTCTATGCTTAGGCTTAGGCTTAGGCTTAGGCTTAGGCTTAGGCTTAGGCTTAGGGTTACCATTACGCCTAGGGCTAGGATTAGGGCTAGGGCTAGGGTTAGCGTTAAGGTTAACGTTAGGGTTAAGTTTTGCGTTATGGTTAGGTTTAGGTTTAGGGCTAGGGCTAGGGCTAGGACTAGGACTAGGACTAGGGCTAGGTCTAGGTCTAGGTCTAGGTCTAGGGCTAGGGCTAGGGCTAGGGCTAGGGCTAGGGCTAGGCTTAGGCTTAGGCTTAGACTTAGTCTTAGTCTTAGGCTTAGGTTTACGTTTAGGGTGAGGGTTAGGGTGAGGGTTAGGGTGAGGGATAGGGTGAGGGTTAGGTTTATGTTTAGGATTAGGGTTAAAGCTACGGTTAGGGCCAGGGCTAGGGCTAGGGCAAGGGCTGAGCTAGCGTGAGGGTGAGTGTGAGGGTTAAAGTTAGGGTTAGGGTTAGGGTTAGGGCTACGGCTAGGGCTAGGCTAGGGCTTGGGGTAGGTCTAGGTCTAGGTCTAGGGTTAACATCAAGGTTAGTGTTCGGTTGGTCTTTTAGTCTTAGTCTTAGTCTTAGTCTTAGTCTTAGTCTTAGTCTTAGTCTTAGTCTTAGTCTTTGGCTTAGGCTTAGGCTTAGGGTTAGGCTTTGGCTTAGGCTTAGGCTTAGGCTTAGGCTTAGGCTTAGGGTAAATGTTAGGCTTAGGGTAATAGTTACGGCTAAGGCTAGGATTAGGGCTAGGGCTAGGGTTTGCGTTAGGTTTAAGGTTTGCGTTAGGGTTTGCATTATGGTTATGGTTAGGGCTAGGGCTAGGCCTAGGGCTAGGGCTATCTCTTGGGCTAGGCCTAGGGCTAGGGCTAGGGCTAGGGCTAGGGCTTGGGTTGGGCCTAGGGTTAGGGATGGAGCTAGGGTTAGGGATAGTGCTACGGGATGTGTTAGGTCTAGCGGTAGATCTATGGGTAAAAATGGGCTAAGGTTAGGGGTAGGGGTAGGGGTAGGGGTAGGGGTAGGGTTAGGACTAGGCCTTGCCCTAGGGCTACAACTAGGGCTAGGGCTAGGGCTACGGTTAGAGTTAGGGCTAGAGTGGGGGCGAGGGCGAGGTCTAAGTCTAGGGCTAGGGCTTGGGCTAGGGCTAGGGCTAGGGCTGGGGCTAGGGCTAGGGTTAGGGTCAGGGTTAGGTTTATGATTAGGGTTTGCTTAGGTTTAGGTTTAGGTTTAGGTTTAGGTTTAGGTTTAGGTTTAGGTTTAGGGTTAGGGTGAGGGTGAGGGTGAGGGTGAGGGTTAGGTTTAGGATTAGGGTTAAAGCTACGGCTAGGGTTAGGGCTAGGGCTAGGGCTCAGCTAGCGTGAGGGTGAGGGTTAGGGTTAGGGTTAGGGTTAGGGCTACGGCTACGGCTAGGGCTAGGGCTAGGGCTAGGCTAGGGCTAGGGCTAGGGCTAGGGCTAGGGCAAGGTTTAGGGTTAGGGTCACGTTTAGGGATAGGTTAGTCTTTTAGTCTTAGTCTTAGTCTTAGTCTTAGTCTTAGTCTTAGTCTTAGTCTTAGTCTTAGTCTTAGTCTTAGTCTTAGTCTTAGTCTTAGTCTTAGTCTTAGTCTTAGTCTTAGTCTTAGTCTTAGTCGTAGTCTTAGTCTTAGTCTTATGCTTATGCTTAGGCTTAGGCTTAGGCGTAGGCGTAGGCTTAGGCTTAGGGTTAGGCTTAGGGTTAGGGTTAGGGTTAGGGTTAGGATTAGGGTTAGGGTTAGGGTTAGGGTTAGGGTTAGGGTTAGGGTTAGGGTTAGGGTTAGGGTTAGGGTTAATGTTAGTTTTAGGGTTAGTTTTAGGGTTAGTTTTAGGGTTAGGGTTAGGGTTAGGGTTAGGGTTAGGGTTAGGTTTATGTTTAGGATTAGGGTTAAAGCTACGTTTAGGGCCAGGGCTAGGGCTAGGGCAAGGGCTGAGCTAGCGTGAGCGTGAGTGTGAGCGTTAAAGTTAGGGTTAGGGTTAGGGTTAGGGCTACGGCTAGGCTAGGGCTAGGGCTAGGGCTAGGGCTAGGGTTAAGGTCAAGGTTAGGGTTAGGTTAGTCTTTTAGTCTTCGTCTTCGTCTTCGTCTTAGTCTTAGGCTTTGGCTTCGGCTTCGGCTTCGGCTTCGGCTTCGGCTTAGAGTTAGGCTTAGGCTTTGGCTTTGGCTTAGGCTTAGGGTAAGGGTTAGGCTTAGGTTAATAGTTACGGCTAAGGCTAGGATTAGGTCTAGGGCTAGGGTTAGCGTTAAGGTTAACGTTAGGGTTAAGGTTTGTGTTATGGTTAGGTTTAGGTTTAGGGCTAGGGCTAGGGCTAGGGCTAGGTCTAGGGCCAGGCCTGAGCTAGCGTGAGTGTGAGTGTGAGTGTGAGGGTTACGGCTAGGGCTAGGGCTAGGGCTAGGGCTAGGGCTAGGGCTAGGGCTAGGGCTAGGGCTAGGGCTAGGGCCAGGGCTAGGGCTAGGGCTAGGGCTAGGGCTAGGGTCAAGTTTATGGTTAGGTTAGTCTTCTATGCTTAGGCTTAGGCTTAGGCTTAGGCTTAGGCTTAGGCTTAGGCTTAGGGTTACCATTACGCCTAGGGCTAGGATTAGGGCTAGGGCTAGGGTTAGCGTTAAGGTTAACGTTAGGGTTAAGTTTTGCGTTATGGTTAGGTTTAGGTTTAGGGCTAGGGCTAGGGCTAGGACTAGGACTAGGACTAGGGCTAGGTCTAGGTCTAGGTCTAGGTCTAGGTCTAGGGCTAGGGCTAGGGCTAGGGCTAGGGCTAGGGCTAGGCTTAGGCTTAGGCTTAGACTTAGTCTTAGTCTTAGGCTTAGGTTTACGTTTAGGGTGAGGGTTAGGGTGAGGGTTAGGGTGAGGGATAGGGTGAGGGTTAGGTTTATGTTTAGGATTAGGGTTAAAGCTACGGTTAGGGCCAGGGCTAGGGCTAGGGCAAGGGCTGAGCTAGCGTGAGGGTGAGTGTGAGGGTTAAAGTTAGGGTTAGGGTTAGGGTTAGGGCTACGGCTAGGGCTAGGCTAGGGCTTGGGGTAGGTCTAGGTCTAGGTCTAGGGTTAACATCAAGGTTAGTGTTCGGTTGGTCTTTTAGTCTTAGTCTTAGTCTTAGTCTTAGTCTTAGTCTTAGTCTTAGTCTTAGTCTTAGTCTTTGGCTTAGGCTTAGGCTTAGGCTTAGGGTTAGGCTTTGGCTTAGGCTTAGGCTTAGGCTTAGGCTTAGGCTTAGGGTAAAGGTTAGGCTTAGGGTAATAGTTACGGCTAAGGCTAGGATTAGGGCTAGGGCTAGGGTTTGCGTTAGGTTTAAGGTTTGCGTTAGGGTTTGCATTATGGTTATGGTTAGGGCTAGGGCTAGGCCTAGGGCTAGGGCTATCTCTTGGGCTAGGCCTAGGGCTAGGGCTAGGGCTAGGGCTAGGGCTTGGGTTGGGCCTAGGGTTAGGGATGGAGCTAGGGTTAGGGATAGTGCTACGGGATGTGTTAGGTCTAGCGGTAGATCTATGGGTAAAAATGGGCTAAGGTTAGGGGTAGGGGTAGGGGTAGGGGTAGGGGTAGGGTTAGGACTAGGCCTTGCCCTAGGGCTACAACTAGGGCTAGGGCTAGGGCTACGGTTAGAGTTAGGGCTAGAGTGGGGGCGAGGGCGAGGTCTAAGTCTAGGGCTAGGGCTTGGGCTAGGGCTAGGGCTAGGGCTGGGGCTAGGGCTAGGGTTAGGGTCAGGGTTAGGTTTATGATTAGGGTTTGCTTAGGTTTAGGTTTAGGTTTAGGTTTAGGTTTAGGTTTAGGGTTAGGGTGAGGGTGAGGGTGAGGGTGAGGGTTAGGTTTAGGATTAGGGTTAAAGCTACGGCTAGGGTTAGGGCTAGGGCTAGGGCTCAGCTAGCGTGAGGGTGAGGGTTAGGGTTAGGGTTAGGGTTAGGGCTACGGCTACGGCTACGGCTAGGGCTAGGCTAGGGCTAGGGCTAGGGCTAGGGCTAGGGCAAGGTTTAGGGTTAGGGTCACGTTTAGGGATAGGTTAGTCTTTTAGTCTTAGTCTTAGTCTTAGTCTTAGTCTTAGTCTTAGTCTTAGTCTTAGTCTTATTCTTAGTCTTAGTCTTAGTCTTAGTCTTAGTCTTAGTCTTAGTCTTAGTCTTAGTCTTAGTCTTAGTCGTAGTCTTAGTCTTAGTCTTATGCTTATGCTTAGGCTTAGGCTTAGGCGTAGGCATAGGCTTAGGGTTAGGGTTAGGGTTAGGGTTAGGGTTAGGGTTAGGGTTAGGGTTAGGGTTAGGATTAGGGTTAGGGTTAGGGTTAGGGTTAGGGTTAGGGTTAGGGTTAGGGTTAGGGTTAGGGTTAGGGTTAGGGTTAGGGTTAGGGTTAGGGTTAATGTTAGTTTTAGGGTTAGTTTTAGGGTTAGTTTTAGGGTTAGGGTTAGGGTTGGGGTTAGGGTTAGGTTTAATGTTAGTTTTAGTTTTAGTTTTAGTTTTAGTTTTAGTTTTAGTTTTAGTTTTAGTTTTAGTTTTAGTTTTAGTTTTAGTTTTAGTTTTAGTTTTAGTTTTAGTTTTAGTTTTAGTTTTAGTTTTAGTTTTAGTTTTAGTTTTAGTTTTAGTTTTAGTTTTAGTTTTAGTTTTAGTTTTAGGGTTAGGGTTAGGGTTAGGGTTAGGGTTAGGGTAAGGGTTAGGGTTAGGGTTAGGGTTAGGGTTAGGGTTAGGGCTACGGCTAGGGCTAGGGCTAGGGCTAGGGCTAGGCTAGGGCTAGGGCTAGGGCTAGGGCTAGGGCTAGGGCAAGGTTTAGGGTTAGGATCACGTTTAGGGATAGGTTAGTCTTTTAGTCTTAGTCTTAGTCTTAGTCTTAGTCTTAGTCTTAGTCTTAGTCTTAGTCTTAGTCTTAGTCTTAGTCTTAGTCTTAGTCATAGTCTTAATCTTAGTCTTAGTCTTAGTCTTAGTCTTAGTCTTATGCTTAGGCTTAGGCTTAGGCTTAGGTGTAGGCTTAGGCTTAGGCTTAGGCTTAGGCTTAGGCTTAGGGTGAGGGTTAGGGTTAGGGTTAGGGTTAGGGTTAGGGTTAGGGTTAGGGTTAGGGTTAGGGTTAGGGTTAGGGTTAATGTTAGTTTTAGGGTTAGTTTTAGGGTTAGTTTTAGGGTTAGTTTTAGGGTTAGTTTTAGGGTTAGGGTTAGGGTTAGGGTTAGGGTTAGGGTTAGGTTTAATGTTAGTTTTAGTTTTAGTTTTAGTTTTAGTTTTAGTTTTAGGGTTAGGGTTAGGGTTAGGGTAAGGGTTAGGGTTAGGGTTAGGGTTAGGGTTAGGGTTAGGGTTAGGGTTAGGGTTAGGGCTACGGCTAGGGCTAGGGCTAAGGCTAGGCTAGGGTTAGAGCTAGGGCTAGGGCTAGGGCAAGGTTTAGGGTTAGGGTCACGTTTAGGGATAGGTTAGTCTTTTAGTCTTAGTCTTAGTCTTAGTCTTAGTCTTAGTCTTAGACTTAGTCTTAGTCTTAGTCTTAGTCTTAGTCTTAATCTTAGTCTTAGTCTTAGTCTTAGTCTTAGTCTTATGCTTAGGCTTAAGCTTAGGCATAGGCGTAGGCTTAGGCTTAGGCTTAGTGTTAGGGTTAGGGTTAGGGTTAGGCTTAGGGTTAGGGTTAGGGTTAGGGTTAGGGTTAGGGGTAGGGTTAGGGTTAGGGTTAGGGTTAATGTTAGTTTTAGGGTTAGTTTTAGGGTTAGTTTTAGGGTTAGGGTTAGGGTTAGGGTTAGGGTTAGGGTTAGGGTGAGGGTGAGGGTGAGGGTTAGGTTTATGTTTAGGATTAGGGTTAAAGCTACGTTTAGGGCCAGGGCTAGGGCTAGGGCAAGGGCTGAGCTAGCGTGAGGGTGAGTGTGAGCGTTAAAGTTAGGGTTAGGGTTAGGGTTAGGGCTACGGCTAGGGCTAGGCTAGGGCTAGGGCTAGGGCTAGGGCTAGGGTTAAGGTCAAGGTTAGGGTTAGGTTAGTCTTTTAGTCTTCGTCTTCGTCTTCGTCTTAGTCTTAGGCTTTGGCTTCGGCTTCGGCTTCGGCTTAGAGTTAGGCTTAGGCTTTGGCTTTGGCTTAGGCTTAGGGTAAAGGTTAGGCTTAGGTTAATAGTTACGGCTAAGGCTAGGATTAGGTCTAGGGCTAGGGTTAGCGTTAAGGTTAACGTTAGGGTTAAGGTTTGTGTTATGGTTAAGTTTAGGTTTAGGGCTAGGGCTAGGGCTAGGGCTAGGTCTAGGGCCAGGCCTGAGCTAGCGTGAGTGTGAGTGTGAGTGTGAGGGTTACGGCTAGGGCTAGGGCTAGGGCTAGGGCTAGGGCTAGGGCTAGGGCTAGGGCTAGGGCTAGGGCTAGGGCTAGGGCTAGGGCTAGGGCTAGGGCCAGTGCTAGGGCTAGGGCTAGGGCTAGGGCTAGGGTCAAGTTTATGGTTAGGTTAGTCTTCTATGCTTAGGCTTAGGCTTAGGCTTAGGCTTAGGCTTAGGCTTAGGCTTAGGCTTAGGCTTAGGCTTAGGCTTAGGGTTAGCATTACGCCTAGGGCTAGGATTAGGGCTAGGGCTAGGGTTAGCGTTAAGGTTAACGTTAGGGTTAAGGTTTGCGTTATGGTTAGGTTTAGGTTTAGGGCTAGGGCTAGGGCTAGGACTAGGACTAGGACTAGGGCTAGGTCTAGGTCTAGGTCTAGGGCTAGGTCTAGGGCTAGGGCTAGGGCTAGGGCTAGGCTTAGGCTTAGGCTTAGACTTAGTCTTAGTCTTAGGCTTAGGTTTACATTTAGGGTGAGGGTTAGGGTGAGGGTTAGGGTGAGGGATAGGGTGAGGGTTAGGTTTATGTTTAGGATTAGGGTTAAAGCTACGGTTAGGGCCAGGGCTAGGGCTAGGGCAAGGGCTGAGCTAGCGTGAGGGTGAGTGTGAGGGTCAAAGTTAGGGTTAGGGTTAGGGTTAGGGCTACGGCTAGGGCTAGGCTAGGGCTTGGGGTAGGTCTAGGTCTAGGTCTAGGGTTAACATCAAGGTTAGTGTTCGGTTGGTCTTTTAGTCTTAGTCTTAGTCTTAGTCTTAGTCTTAGGCTTAGGCTTAGGGTTAGGCTTTGGCTTAGGCTTAGGCTTAGGCTTAGGCTTAGGCTTAGGGTAAAGGTTAGGCTTAGGGTAATAGTTACGGCTAAGGCTAGGATTAGGGCAAGGGCTAGGGTTTGCGTTAGGGTTAAGGTTTGCGTTAGGGTTTGCATTATGGTTATGGTTAGGGCTAGGGCTAGGGCTAGGGCTAGGGCTATCTCTTGGGCTAGGCCTAGGGCTAGGGCTAGGGCTAGGGCTTGGGTTGGGCCTAGGGTTAGGGATGGAGCTAGGGTTAGGGATAGTGCTACGGGATGTGTTAGTTCTAGCGGTAGATCTATGGGTAAAAATGGGCTAAGGTTAGGGTTAGGGGTAGGGGTAGGGGTAGGGGTAGGGGTAGGGGTAGGCCTAGGCCTTGCCCTAGGGCTACAACTAGGGCTAGGGCTAGGGCTAGGGCTAGGGCTACGGTTAGAGTTAGGGCTAGGGTGGGGGCGAGGGCGAGGTCTAAGTCTAGGGCTAGGGCTTGGGCTAGGGCTAGGGCTAGGGCTGGGGCTAGGGCTAGGGTTAGGGTCAGGGTTAGGTTTATGATTAGGGTTTGCTTAGGGTTAGGTTTAGGTTTAGGTTTAGGGTTAGGGTTAGGGTTAGGGTGAGGGTGAGGGTGAGGGTTAGGTTTAGGATTAGGGTTAAAGCTACGGCTAGGGTTAGGGTTAGGGCTCAGCTAGCGTGAGGGTGAGGGTTAGTGTTAGGGTTAGGGTTAGGGTTAGGGTTAGGGCTACGGCTAGGGCTAGGGCTAGGGCTAGGCTAGGGCTAGGGCTAGGGCTAGGGCTAGGGCAAGGTTTAGGGTTAGGGTCACGTTTAGGGATAGGTTAGTCTTTTAGTCTTAGTCTTAGTCTTAGTCTTAGTCTTAGTCTTAGTCTTAGTCTTAGTCTTAGTCTTAGTCTTAGTCTTAGTCTTAATCTTAGTCTTAGTCGTAGTCTTAATCTTAGTCTTATGCTTAGGCTTAGGCTTAGGCTTAGGCGTAGGCTTAGGCTTAGGCTTAGGGTTAGGGTTAGGGTTAGGGTTAGGCTTAGGGTTAGGATTAGGGTTAGGGTTAGGGTTAGGGTTAGGGTTAGGGTTAGGGTTAGGGTTAGGGTTAGGGTTAATGTTAGTTTTAGGGTTAGTTTTAGGGTTAGTTTTAGGGTTAGGGTTAGGGTTAGGGTTAGGTTTAGGTTTAATGTTAGTTTTAGTTTTAGTTTTAGTTTTAGTTTTAGTTTTAGTTTTAGTTTTAGTTTTAGTTTTAGGGTTAGGGTTAGGGTTAGGGTTAGGGTAAGGGTTAGGGTTAGGGTTAGGGTTAGGGTTAGGGTTAGGGTTAGGGCTACGGCTAGGGCTAGGGCTAGGGCTAGGGCTAGGCTAGGGCTAGGGCTAGGGCTAGGGCTAGGGCTAGGGCTAGGGCAAGGTTTAGGGTTAGGATCACGTTTAGGGATAGGTTAGTCTTTTAGTCTTAGTCTTAGTCTTAGTCTTAGTCTTAGTCTTAATCTTAGTCTTAGTCTTAGTCTTAGTCGTAGTCTTAATCTTAGTCTTAGTCTTAGTCTTAGTCTTATGCTTAGGCTTAGGCTTAGGCTTAGGCGTAGGCTTAGGCTTAGGCTTAGAGTGAGGGTTAGGGTTAGGGTTAGGGTTAGGGTTAGGGTTAGGGTTAGGGTTATGTTAGTTTTAGGGTTAGTTTTAGGGTTAGTTTTAGGGTTAGGGTTAGGGTTAGGGTTAGGGTTAGGGTTAGGTTTAATGTTAGTTTTAGTTTTAGTTTTAGTTTTAGTTTTAGTTTTAGTTTTAGTTTTAGGGTTAGGGTTAGTGTTAGGGTTAGGGTAAGGGTTAGGGTTAGGGTTAGGGTTAGGGTTAGGGTTAGGGTTAGGGTTAGGGCTACGGCTAGGGCTAGGGCTAAGGCTAGGCTAGGGCTAGGGCTAGGGCTAGGGCTAGGGCAAGGTTTAGGGTTAGGGTCACGTTTAGGGATAGGTTAGTCT
>JALMGA010000009.1:52516738-52524238 GCA_023333525.1 Aspidoscelis tigris stejnegeri
AGGGTTAGGGCTAGTGCTACGTCTAGGGCTAGGGCTAGGACTAGGGTCAGGTCTAGGTCTAGGTCTAGGTCTGCTGCTAGGGCTTGGGCTAGGGCTAGGGTTAGTTTTAGACTTAGGTCGAGGGCTACGGTTACCTTTTGAGCTACGGCTATGGCTAGGGCCTGGGGTGGGTTAGGGGTAGGGCTAGGGTTAGGGCTAGGGCTAGGGCCAGGGCTAGGGCTAGGGCTAGGGCTAGGGCTAGGGCTAGGGCTAGGGCTAGGGCTTGGGCTAGGGCTAGGGCTAGGGCTAGGGCTAGGGCCAGGGCTAGGGCTAGGCCTAGGCCTAGGCCTAGCGCTAGGGCTAGGGCTAGGGCTAGGGCTAGGGATAGGGATAGGGATAGGGCTAGGGCGAGGGCTTGGGTTGGGCGTAGGGTTAGGGATGGAGCTAGGGTTAGGGAAAGTGCTACGGGAAGTGTTAAGTCTAGCGGTAGATCTATGGGTAAGAATGGGCTAAGGTTAGGGTTAGGGATAGGGTTAGGGTTAGGATTAGGGTTAGGATTAGGGTTAGGGTTAGGGTTAGGGTTAGGCTTAGGGTTAGGCTTAGGCTTAGGCTTAGGCTTAGGCTTAGGCTTAGCCTTAAACTTAGGCTTAGCTTTAGGATTAGGATTAGGCTTAGGTTTACGTTTACGGCTTTGGCCGGGGCTGCGTTAGGGTGAGGGTGAGGGTGAGCGTGAGGGTTAGGGTTAGGGTTAGGGCTAGGGCTAGGGCTAGGGCTAGGGCTAGGCATAGGGCTAGGCTTAGCGTTGGGCTAGGGCTAGGGCTAGGGCTAGGGCTAGGGCTATGGCTAGGGCTTGGGCTAGGGGTAGGGCTAGGGCTACGGCTAGGGCTAGGGCTAGGGCTAGGGCTAGGGCTAGGGCTAGGGCTAGGGCTAGGGCTAGGGCTAGGGCTAGGGCTAGGGCTAGGGTTAGGATTAGGGTTAGGGTTAGGGTTAGGGTTTGGGTTTGGGTTAGGGCTAGGGCAAGGCTAGGGCTAGGGCTAGGGCTAGGGCTAGGGCTAGGGCTAGGGCTGAAGTTAGGGCTAAGGCTAGGCTTAGGTGTACGGCTAGGGCTAGGGTACGGATTAGGGCTAGGACTAGGGCCAGTATTGTCTTAGGGTTAGTGTGAGGGTGAGGGTAAAGGTTAGGGCTATTGCTAGGCCTAGGCCTAGGGCTAGGGCTAGGGCTAGGGCTAAGCTTAGGCTTAAGCTTAGGCTTAGGCTTACGTTTAGGGTGAGGGTTAGGGTGAGGGTGAGGGTGAGGGTTAGGTTTATGTTTAGGATTAGGGTTAAAGCTATGTTTAGGGCCAGGGCTAGGGCTAGGGCAAGGGCTGAGCTAGCGTGAGGGTGAGTGTGAGCGTTAAAGTTAGGGTTAGGGTTAGGGTTAGGGTTAGGGCTACGGCTAGGGCTAGGCTAGGGCTAGGGCTAGGGCTAGGGCTAGGGTTAAGGTCAAGGTTAGGGTTAGGTTAGTCTTTTAGTCTTCGTCTTCGTCTTCGTCTTAGTCTTAGGCTTTGGCTTAGGCTTCGGCTTCGGCTTAGAGTTAGGCTTAGGCTTTGGTTGTGGCTTAGGCTTAGGGTAAGGGTTAGGCTTAGGTTAATAGTTACGGCTAAGGCTAGGATTAGGTCTAGGGCTAGGGTTAGCGTTAAGGTTAACGTTAGGGCTAAAGTTTGTGTTATGGTTAGGTTTAGGTTTAGGGCTAGGGCTAGGGCTAGGGCTAGGTCTAGGGCCAGGCCTGAGCTAGCGTGAGTGTGAGTGTGAGGGTTACGTCTAGGGCTAGGGCTAGGGCTAGGGCTAGGGCTAGGGCTAGGGCTAGGGCTAGGGCTAGGGCTAGGGCTAGGGCCAGTGCTAGGGCTAGGGCTAGGGCTAGGGCTAGGGTCAAGTTTATGGTTAGGTTAGTCTTCTATGCTTAGGCTTAGGCTTAGGCTTAGGCTTAGGCTTAGGCTTAGGCTTAGGCTTAGGGTTAGGGTTAGGGTTAGGGTTAGGGTTAGCATTACGCCTAGGGCTAGGATTAGGGCTAGTGCTAGGGTTAGCGTTAAGGTTAACGTTAGGGTTAAGGTTTGCGTTATGGTTAGGTTTAGGTTTAGGGCTAGGGGTAGGGCTAGGACTAGGACTAGGGCTAGGTCTAGGGCTAGGGCTAGGGCTAGGGCTAGGGCTAGGGCTAGGGCTAGGCTTAGGCTTAGGCTTAGACTTAGTCTTAGTCTTAGGCTTAGGTTTACGTTTAGGGTGAGGGTTAGGGTGAGGGTTAGGGTGAGGGATAGGGTGAGGGTTAGGTTTATGTTTAGGATTAGGGTTAAAGCTACGGTTAGGGCCAGGGCTAGGGCTAGGGCAAGGGCTGAGCTAGCGTGAGGGTGAGTGTGAGGGTTAAAGTTAGGGTTAGGGTTAGGGTTAGGGCTACGGCTATGGCTAGGCTAGGGCTTGGGGTAGGTCTAGGTCTAGGTCTAGGGTTAACATCAAGGTTAGTGTTCGGTTGGTCTTTTAGTCTTAGTCTTAGTCTTAGTCTTAGTCTTAGTCTTAGTCTTAGTCTTTGGCTTAGGCTTAGGCTTAGGCTTAGGCTTAGGCTTTGGCTTAGGCTTAGGCTTAGGCTTAGGCTTAGGCTTAGGGTAAAGGTTAGGCTTAGGGTAATAGTTACGGTTAAGGCTAGGATTAGGGCAAGGGCTAGGGTTTGCGTTAGGGTTAAGGTTTGCGTTAGGGTTTGCATTATGGTTATGGTTAGGGCTAGGGCTAGGCCTAGGGCTAGGGCTATCTCTTGGGCTAGGCCTAGGGCTAGGGCTAGGGCTAGGGCTTGGGTTGGGCCTAGGGTTAGGGATGGAGCTAGGGTTAGGGATAGTGCTACGGGATGTGTTAGGTCTAGCGGTAGATCTATGGGTAAAAATGGGCTAAGGTTAGGGTTAGGGGTAGGGTTAGGGGTAGGGGTAGGGGTAGGGGTAGGCCTAGGCCTTGCCCTAGGGCTACAACTAGGGCTAGGGCTAGGTCTAGGTCTAGGACTACGGTTAGAGTTAGGGCTAGGGTGGGGGCGAGGGCGAGGTCTAAGGCTAGGGCTAGGGCTTGGGCTAGGGCTAGGTCTAGGGCTGGGGCTAGGGCTAGGGTTAGGGTCAGGGTTAGGTTTATGATTAGGGTTTGCTTAGGGTTAGGTTTAGGTTTAGGTTTAGGTTTAGGTTTAGGTTTAGGTTTAGGGTTAGGGTTAGGGTTAGGGTTAGGGTGAGGGTGAGGGTGAGGGTTAGGTTTAGGATTAGGGTTAAAGCTACGGCTAGGGTTAGGGTTAGGGCTAGGGCTCAGCTAGCGTGAGGGTGAGGGTGAGGGTTAGGGTTAGGGTTAGGGTTAGGTCTACGGCTAGGGCTAGGGCTAGGGCTAGGCTAGGGCTAGGGCTAGGGCTAGGGCTAGGGCTAGGGCTAGGGCTAGGGCTAGGGCTAGGGCAAGGTTTAGGGTTAGGGTCACGGTTAGGGATAGGTTAGTCTTTTAGTCTTAGTCTTAGTCTTAGTCTTAGTCTTAGTCTTAGTCTTAGTCTTAGTCTTAGTCTTAGTCTTAGTCTTAGTCTTAGTCTTAGTCTTAGTCTTAGTCTTAGTCTTAGTCTTAGTCTTAGTCTTAGTCGTAGTCTTAGTCTTAGTCTTATGCTTAGGCTTAGGCTTAGGCGTAGGCTTAGGCTTAGGCTTAGGCTTAGGCTTAGGGTTAGGGTTAGGGTTAGGCTTAGGGTTAGGGTTAGGATTAGGGTTAGGGTTAGGGTTAGGGTTAGGGTTAGGATTAGGGTTAGGGTTAGGGTTAATGTTAGTTTTAGGGTTAGTTTTAGGGTTAGTTTTAGGGTTAGTTTTAGGGTTAGGGTTAGGGTTAGGGTTAAGTTTAATGTTAGTTTTAGTTTTAGTTTTAGTTTTAGTTTTAGTTTTAGTTTTAGTTTTAGTTTTAGTTTTAGTTTTAGTTTTAGTTTTAGTTTTAGTTTTAGGGTTAGGGTTAGGGTTAGGGTAAGGGTTAGGGTTAGGGTTAGGGTTAGGGTTAGGGCTACGGCTAGGGCTAGGGCTAGGGCTAGGGCTAGGGCTAGGGCAAGGTTTAGGGTTAGGGTCACGTTTAGGGATAGGTTAGTCTTTTAGTCTTAGTCTTAGTCTTAGTCTTAGTCTTAGTCTTAGTCTTAGTCTTAGTCTTAGTCTTAGTCTTAGTCTTAGTCTTAATCTTAGTCTTAGTCTTAGTCTTAGTCTTAGGCTTAGGCTTAGGCTTAGGCGTAGGCTTAGGCTTAGGCTTAGGCTTAGGCTTAGGCTTAGGCTTAGGGTTAGGGTTAGGGTTAGGGTTAGGGTTAGGGTAAGGGTTAGGGTTAGGGTTAGGGTTAGGGTTAGGGTTAGGGTTAGGGTTAGGGCTAGGGCTAGGGCTAGGGCTAGGGCTAGGGCTAGGCTAGGGCTAGGGCTAGGGCTAGGGCTAGGGCAAGGTTTAGGGTTAGGGTCACGTTTAGGGATAGGTTAGTCTTTTAGTCTTAGTCTTAGTCTTAGTCTTAGTCTTAGTCTTAGTCTTAGTCTTAGTCTTAGTCTTAGTCTTACTCTTAGTCTTAGTCTTATTCTTATTCTTAGTCTTAATCTTAGTCTTAGTCTTAGTCTTAGTCTTAGTCTTAGTCTTAGTCTTATGCTTAGGCTTAAGCTTAGGCTTAGGCGTAGGCTTAGGCTTAGGCTTAGGGTTAGGGTTAGGGTTAGGGTTAGGGTTAGGGTTAGGGTTAGGCTTAGGGTTAGGGTTAGGGTTAGGGTTAGGGTTAGGGTTAGGGTTAGGGTTAGGGTTAATGTTAGTTTTAGGGTTAGTTTTAGGGTTAGGGTTAGGGTTAGGGTTAGGGTTAGGGTTAGGGTTAGGGTTAGGTTTAATCTTAGTTTTAGTTTTAGTTTTAGTTTTAGTTTTAGTTTTAGTTTTAGTTTTAGGGTTAGGGTTAGGGTTAGGGTTAGGGTTAGGGTAAGGGTTAGGGTTAGGGTTAGGGTTAGGGTTAGGATTGTCAAGGCTAAGAAGCCAGTAGAAGGAAAATGTAGTGATGTGTGCAAAAGAAGTAGAATAGATAACCAGGAGTTAACTTAGTATTTAGTTAGGAGACTCCTGGAATTGCATCATAAGGTGAGGTGTGCAAACACATCACCAGTTCTCCTAAGACTGATGACAGCATCACAGGGATTGAGCAATAGTTGTGTAAGACTGTGTAACACTTGCGAAATGCCAGGATATGACACTCCAACTCAGATAGTGGGAAGGTATAAAACTGGGCACGGCTGTGCCTTTGCCTTGCCTTGCCTAGCTGGTCAAGACAGAAGGAGAATGTAACTTGCTATGCAATAAACCTCTTCGGAGAATTTACGGCGTCCCTGACTCCTTGTTTACACTGGCGAAGGGGGAGAAGGAGGGGCCAAGCCTCAGCAGGATCGGAGATCCAGATCGGGAAGCCAGGCCCTTCAGCACCTTGGACAGCAGCGCTGAAGCTGACAGACTTGGAGCCAAGACACAGAGAGGCGAATTGATTCCTTTCCGGGAAAGCAGGAAAGCCGGACTTCGTGTTTCCAGCACGAACCAAGGCGCGACTCTGCGAATGGAACGCTGATGGAGATTTATTACCACAGGGGGGGCAACCAGTTACCCCCTGACAAGGGTTATGGGCCCAGAGCGTTAACCCCGCGCGTGCTGGAAAGTTCAACTGACTGTGAGTGCCGAAAGGCTGAGTGAAAAGAGAATCGGACGGCTGTCTGATTGTCTGTTTTGTGTGTCTGTTCTTTGTCACGCTTGACAGAAGAAGGAGAGAGGAAAGTGCACTGCTTGAGAGGTGGAAGCTGCACGTTTTCTGAAACTGGATGAGACGAACTTTTTCTGTATGGTGTGTTTACACTGAAGCGGCGCTTACCAGAGAACGAGTCTGGAGATTGTGGCAGATTTGCAAGTTGCAACATGGGGAGTCGAAAGCCCCCCAGTGCAAAAGACATTTGTCCTGTTAGAAAGTTTGACTGATGAGTTTGAAAATATCCTGTGGAGTCCACAGTGTGTTGACCAGAGGCAGCTGGCTGCAAAGATGGTGGCATCACGAGTCTTGGAGGAAAGCCAGCGTAAGGACTACGAGGCAAAACTCCAGAGACAGGAAACAGGGGTGACTCAAACCCACTCAATCGAGACTTTCAATGATTTTGAGCCTGAGAAAGCATTTGTGTCCAGAGGGAGGAAATGCTTCCACGGTGGTGGAAAGGATCATCTCATGAAGGACTGGAGAAAGTTGGCTGAGGAAAGAGCCAAGAAGAAGGAACCCAGGTGTGCTGCAAGCAACAGAGGGGTTGTAAAGAACTGTGAGTCTATAGCCTGTGTGGCTGCAAGCCCTAGTTGGGTGTTGGACTTGGGGGCAAGTTTTCACATGGCCAATTGTGAAAAGCTCCTGAAAGATAAGATGCCTCCTAATGCAAAAGGTGCATCGGGGGGGCAAGGATCTGCAGTGGGAACTGAAAAAATAGCATGTTTTGGAAAGGATTTTTCAAATGTATTGTGTGTTCCTGAATTGCAAGACTGTTTAATCAGGGAATCTGAGCTAATAAACAGTAGTTATGCTTTGTGTTTCAAGGGGAATGATTGTACTTTTAGCATAAATGATGGAATTTGTGCTAGGGCAGTCAAGGGAAACAAAGTGTATGTGATGACTTACGGGCTTGAATGCGCGCTAGCTGATAATGTGCTGTTGCACTTAAACTGCGCCCATTATTACCGCACAGTCATGGGACATGTGAGCTTCACAAGTGTGGGGAAACTAGTGGGAGTGTGTCCAAAATTTCAGCTGAAAATTTGTTCAAACCGTTGGGATTGTTCAGTTCACAGCAAGGTAAAGCCTGAGGTTTTTCCTGTGGCCAAGTTTAGCCAACGCACGACAGAAAGATTGTTTCGGACTGTGCAGGCAAATTTGGCTGGCCCTTTAGCAAAGACTATGGGCAAGAATCAGTATTTTATAGCCATTGTGGATCAACATACAAAATATTTGCATGTGATACTAATGGCAGAAAGAAAAACAACACAGAAAAGGTGGGGAGGGGCAATTTTGACTGTTAATCATGTTGCTAACCGTGTTTGGAATTCTTTTGTAAAGGAAATGCTTTATCATATGCTGTATGGTAGACCATCAAACCTTAAATGTATAAGAGGTTGTGGGCAATATGCAAATGTATATAATGTATATGTACCTGCAAATTTCTGGAAAAGGTTAATGTTTGTGGAGTATTCTGGTAACAGCTATAGATTTTGTTCAAGTCATGGAAAAATCTTACTGTCCAGGAGTGCCAACTTTGAGAGATATTCCAGCAGGGAAAGACTCCACATTAATAAGGAGGTTTTTCTCAAGCTAGGGCAGAGTGCCACAGATGCTGGAAATGGAGGGGCACTAAAGCAAGAAGGTTCTACAGATAGTGAGACTAACACTTCTGCAAATGAACAAACACAAACACAGCCTAGGTCAGATAGTGGAGATGGAAAAGGAAGGACAAAGGTAATCCTACCAAGGAGAACTCAGAGAGTT
>JALMGA010000009.1:52529238-52531738 GCA_023333525.1 Aspidoscelis tigris stejnegeri
GGTTTATGTTTAGGATTAGGGTTAAAGCTACGTTTAGGGCCAGGGCTAGGGCTAGGGGAAGGGCTGAGCTAGCGTGAGGGTGAGTGTGAGGGTTAAAGTTAGGGTTAGGGTTAGGGCTACGACTAGTGCTAGGCTAGGGCTAGGGCTAGGGTTAAGGTCAAGGATAGGGTTAGGTTAGTCTTTTAGTCTTTGTCTTTGTCTTCGTCTTCGTCTTCGTCTTCGTCTTCGTCTTAGGCTTTGGCTTAGGCTTAGGCTTAGAGTTAGGCTTAGGCTTTGTCTTTGGCTTAGGCTTAGGCTTAGGCCTAGGCTTAGGCTTAGGGTAAGGGTTAGGCTTAGGGTAATAGTTACGGCTAAGTCTAGGATTAGGGCTAGTGCTAGGGTTTGCGTTACGGTTAAGGTTTGCGTTAGGGTTTGCGTTAGGGTTTGCGTTATGGTTATGGTTATGGTTATGGTTAGGGCTAGGGCTCGGGCTCGGGCTCGGGCTCGGGCTCGGGCTCGGGCTCGGGCTCGGGCTCGGGCTCGGGCTCGGGCTCGGGCTCGGGCTCGGGCTCGGGCTCGGGCTCGGGCTCGGGCTCGGGCTCGGGCTCGGGCTCGGGCTCGGGCTCGGGCTCGGGCTAGGGCTAGGGCTAGGGCTAGGGCTAGGGCTAGGGCTAGGGCTAGGGCTAGGGCTAGGGCTAGGGCTAGGGCTAGGGCAAAGGCTAGGGCAAGGGCAAGGGCTAGGGCAAGGGCTAGCGCAAGGGCCAGAGCTGGGCTAGGGTTAGGGCTAGTGCTACGTCTAGGGCTAGGGCTAGGACTAGGGTCAGGTCTAGGTCTAGGTCTAGGTCTGCTGCTAGGGCTTGGGCTAGGGCTAGGGTTAGTTTTAGACTTAGGTCGAGGGCTAGGGTTACCTTTTGAGCTACGGCTATGGCTAGGGCCTGGGGTGGGTTAGGGGTAGGGCTAGGGGTAGGGCTAGGGCTAGGGCCAGGGCTAGGGCTAGGGCTAGGGCTAGGGCTAGGGCTAGGGCTAGGGCTAGGGCTAGGGCTAGGGCTAGGGCTTGGGCTAGGGCTAGGGCTAGGGCTAGGGCTAGGGCCAGGGCTAGGGCTAGGCCTAGGCCTAGGCCTAGGCCTAGCGCTAGGGATAGGGATAGGGATAGGGATAGGGATAGGGAGAGGGATAGGGATAGGGATAGGGATAGGGCGAGGGCTTGGGTTGGGCGTAGGGTTAGGGATGGAGCTAGGGTTAGGGAAAGTGCTACGGGAAGTGTTAAGTCTAGCGGTAGATCTATGGGTAAGAATGGGCTAAGGTTAGGGTTAGGGGTTGGGTTAGGGTTAGGGGTAGGGTTAGGCCTAGGCCTTGCCCGAGGGCTACAACTAGGGCTAGGGCTAGGGCTAGGGCTAGGGCTAGGGCTAGGGGTAGGGCTAGGGCTAGGGCTAGGGCTAGGGCTAGGGCTAGGGCTAGGGCTCGGGCTCGGGCTAGGGCTCGGGCTAAGGCTAGGGTTAGGGTTAGGGTTAGGGCGAGGGCGGGGGCGAGGGCGAGGACTAAGGCTAGGGCTAGGGCTTGGACTAGGGCTAGGGCTAGGGCTAGGGCTAGGGCTAGGGCTAGGGCTAGGGCTAGGGTTAGGGTTAGTTTTATTATTAGGGTTTGCTTAGGTTTAGGTTTAGGTTTAGGTTTAGGTTTAGGTTTAGGTTTAGGTTTAGGTTTAGGTTTAGGTTTAGGTTTAGGTTTAGGTTTAGGTTTAGGTTTAGGTTTAGGTTTAGGTTTAGGTTTAGGTTTAGGTTTAGGTTTAGGTTTAGGTTTAGGTTTAGGGTTAGGGTTAGGGTTAGGTTTAGGGTTAGGGTTAGGGCTACGGCTAGGGCTAGGGCTAGGACTAGGGTTAGGGTTAAGGGTTAGGATTAGGGTTTGGGTTTGGGTTTGGGTTAGGGTTAGGGTTAGGTTTAGGGTTAGGGTTAGGGTGAGGGTGAGGGTGAGGGTTAGGGTGAGTGTGAGGGAGAGGGAGAAGGTTAGGTTTAGGATTAGGGTTAAAGCTACGGCTAGGGTTAGGTCTAGGGCTAGTGCTGAGCTAGCGTTAGGGTGAGGGTGAGGGTGAGGGTTAGGGTTAGGGTTATTGTTAGGGTTAGGGTTAGGGTTAGGATTAGGGTTAGGGTTAGGGTTAGGGTTAGGGTTAGGGTTAGGGTTAGTGTTAGTGTTAGTGTTAGGGTTAGGGATAGGGTTAGGGTTAAGGGTTAGGGTTAGGGTTAGGGTTAGGGCTACGGCTAGGGCTAGGGCTAGGCTAGGGCTAGGGCTAGGGCTAGGGCAAGGGTTAGGGTTAGGGTCAAGTTTAGGGATAAGTTAATCTTTTAGTCTTAGTCTTAGTCTTAGTCTTAGTCTTAGTCTTAGTCTTAGTCTTAGTCTTAGTCTTAGGCTTAGGCTTAGTCTTAGTCTTAGGGTTAGGATTAGGGTTATTGTTAGGGTTAGGGTTAGTGTTAGGGTTAGGATTAGGGTTAGGGTTAATGTTAGTTTTAGTTTTAGTTTTAGTTTTAGT
>JALMGA010000009.1:52536738-52688021 GCA_023333525.1 Aspidoscelis tigris stejnegeri
GGCTAGGCTAGGGCTAGGGCTAGGGCTAGGGCTAGGGTTAAGGTCAAGGTTAGGGTTAGGTTAGTCTTTTAGTCTTCGTCTTCGTCTTCGTCTTCGTCTTCGTCTTCGTCTTCGTCTCAGGCTTTGGCTTAGGCTTAGGCTTAGGCTTAGAGTTAGGCTTAGGCTTTGGCTTTGGCTTAGGCTTAGGCTTAGGCTTAGGCTTAGGCGTAGGCTTAGGCTTAGGGTAAGGGTTAGGCTTAGGGTAATAGTTACGGCTAAGGCTAGGATTAGGGCTAGGGCTAGGGTTTGCGTTACGGTTAAGGTTTGCGTTAGGGTTTGCGTTAGGGTTTGCGTTATGGTTATGGTTATGGTTAGGGCTAGGGCTAGGGCTAGGGCTAGGGCTAGGGCTAGGGCTATGGCTCAAGTTAGGGCTAGGGCTAGGCTTAGGTCTACGGCTAGGGCTAGGGTACGGGTTAGGGCTAGGACTAGGGCCAGTATTGTCTTAGGTTTAGTGTGAGGGTGAGGGTTAGGGTAAGGGTTAGGGCTAGGGCTAGGGCTAGGGTTAGGTCTAGGGCTAGGGCTAGGGCTAGGGCTAGGGCTAGGGCCAGGGCTAGGGCTAGGGCTAGGGCTAGGGCTAGGGCTAAGCTTAGGCTTAGGTTTAGGGTTAGGCTTAGGCTTAGGCTTACGTTTAGGGTGAGGGTTAGGGTGAGGGTGAGGGTGAGGGTTAGTTTTATGTTTAGGATTAGGGTTAAAGCTACGTTTAGGGCCAGGGCTAGGGCTAGGGCAAGGGCTGAGCTAGCGTGAGTGTGAGTGTGAGGGTTAAAGTTAGGGTTAGGGTTAGGGCTACGACTTGGGCTAGGCTAGGGCTAGGGCTAGGGCTAGGGCTAGGGTTAAGGTCAAGGTTAGGGTTAGGTTAGTCTTTTAGTCTTCGTCTTCGTCTTCGTCTTCGTCTTCGTCTTAGGCTTTGGCTTAGGCTTAGGCTTAGGCTTAGGCTTAGGCTTAGAGTTAGGCTTAGGCTTTGTCTTTGGCTTAGGGTAAGGGTTAGTCTTAGGGTAATAGTTACGGCTAAGGCTATGATTAGGGCTAGGGCTAGGGTTTGCGTTACGGTTAAGGTTTGCGTTAGGGTTTGCGTTATGGTTATGGTTATGGTTAGGGCTAGGGCTAGGGCTAGGGCTAGGGCTAGGGCTAGGGCTAGGGCAGGGATAAGGTTAGGGTTTGGGTTAGGGTTAGGGTTAGGGCTAGGGTGAGGGTGAGGGTGAGGGCTAAGAGTAGGGCTATTGATAGGGATAGTGCTGTGCTAAAGTTACGGTTTGGTTTAGGGTTAGGGTTAGGGTTAGGGTTAGGGTTAGGGTTACTGTTACGGTTAGGGTTAGGGTTATGCCTAGGGCTAGGGCAAGGGCTAGGGCTAGGGTTAGGGTTAGGGCTTGAGCTTGGGCTAGGGTTAGGGCTAGGGTTAGGGCTAGGGCTAGGGCTAGGGCTAGGGCTAGGGCTAGGGACAGGGCTGGGCTAGGGTTAGGGCTACTGCTACGGCTCGGGCTAGGGCTAGGGTCAGGGCTAGGGCCAGGGCTAGGGTCAGGGCTAGGGCTAGGGCTAGGGCTAGGGCTAGGGCTAGGGCTAGGGCTAGGGCTAGGGCTAGGGCTAGGGCTAGGGCTACGGCTAGGGCTAGGGCTAGGGCTAGGGCTAGGGTTAGGGCTAGGGCTAGGGCTAGGGCTAGGGCTGGGCTAAGGTTAGGTTGTGGGTTAGGGGTAGGGTTAGTGTTAGGGTTAAGGTGAGGGTGAGGGTGAGGGTGAGGTTTAGGGCTAGGACTAGGGATAGGGCTAGGGCTAGGGCTAGGGATAGGGATAGGGATAGGGATAGGGTTAGGGATCGGGCTGAGGCTTGGGTTCGGGCTCGGGCTCGGGCTCGGGCTCGGGCTCGGGCTAGGGCCAGGGCTCGGGCTAGGGCTAGGGCTAGGGCTAAGGCTAGGGCTAGGACTAGGGCTAGGGCTAGGGATAGGGATAGGGCTAGGGCTAGGGCTAGGGCTAGGGCTAGGGCTAGGGCGAAGCTTAGGCTTAGGCTTAGGCTTAGGCTTAGGCTTAGGCTTAGGCTTACGTTTAGGGTGAGGGTTAGGGTGAGGGTGAGGGTGAGGGTTAGGTTTATGTTTAGGATTAGGGTTAAAGCTACGTTTAGGGCCAGGGCTAGGGCTAGGGCAAGGGCTGAGCTAGCGTGAGGGTGAGTGTGAGGGTTAAAGTTAGGGTTAGGGTTAGGGCTACGACTAGGGCTAGGCTAGGGCTAGGGCTAGGGCTAGGGCTAGGGTTAAGGTCAAGGTTAGGGTTAGGTTAGTCTTTTAGTCTTCGTCTTCGTCTTCGTCTTCGTCTTCGTCTTCGTCTTCGTCTTCGTCTTCGTCTCAGGCTTTGGCTTAGGCTTAGGCTTAGGCTTAGAGTTAGGCTTAGGCTTTGGCTTTGGCTTAGGCTTAGGCTTAGGCGTAGGCTTAGGCTTAGGGTAAGGGTTAGGCTTAGGGTAATAGTTACGGCTAAGGCTAGGATTAGGGCTAGGGCTAGGGTTTGCGTTAGGGTTTGCGTTATGGTTATGTTTATGGTTAGGGCTAGGGCTAGGGCTAGGGCTAGGGCTAGGGCTAGGGCTAGGGCTAGGGCTAGGGCTAGCGCTAGGGCTAGGGCTAGGGCTAGGGCTAGGGCTAGGGCTAGGGCTAGGGCTAGGGCTAGGGCTAGGGCTCAAGTTAGGGCTAGGACTAGGGCCAGTATTGTCTTAGGGTTAGTGTGAGGCTGAGGGTTAGGGTAAGGGTTAGGGCTAGGGCTAGGGCTAGTCCTAGGGTTAGGGCTAGGGCTAGGCTTAGGCTTAGGCTTAGGCTTAGGCTTAGGGTTAGGCTTAGGCTTAGGCTTACGTTTAGGGTGAGGGTTAGGGTGAGGGTTAGGTTTATGTTTAGGATTAGGGTTAAAGCTACGTTTAGGGCCAGGGCTAGGGCTAGGGCTAGGGCTAGGGCTAGGGCTACGGCTAGGGCTAGGGCTAGGGCTAGGGCTAGGGCTAGGGCTAGGGCTAGGGCTAGGGCTAGGGCTAGGGCTAGGGCTGGGCTAAGGTTAGGTTGTGGGTTAGGGGTAGGGTTAGTGTTAGGGTTAGGGTGAGGGTGAGGGTGAGGGTGAGGTTTAGGGCTAGGACTAGGGATAGGGCTAGGGATAGGGATAGGGATAGGGATAGGGTTAGGGATCGGGCTGAGGCTTGGGTTCGGGCTCGGGCTCGGGCTCGGGCTCGGGCTCGGGCTCGGGCTAGGGCCAGGGCTCGGGCTAGGGATAGGGCTAGGGCTAAGGCTAGGGCTAGGACTAGGGCTAGGGCTAGGGATAGGGCTAGGGCTAGGGCTAGGGCTAGGGCTAGGGCGAAGCTTAGGCTTAGCCTTAGGCTTAGGCTTACGTTTAGGGTGAGGGTTAGGGTGAGGGTGAGGGTGAGGGTTAGGTTTATGTTTAGGATTAGGGTTAAAGCTACGTTTAGGGCCAGGGCTAGGGCTAGGGCAAGGGCTGAGCTAGCGTGAGGGTGAGTGTGAGGGTTAAAGTTAGGGTTAGGGTTAGGGCTACGACTAGGGCTAGGCTAGGGCTAGGGCTAGGGCTAGGGCTAGGGTTAAGGTCAAGGTTAGGGTTAGGTTAGTCTTTTAGTCTTCGTCTTCGTCTTCGTCTTCGTCTCAGGCTTTGGCTTAGGCTTAGGCTTAGGCTTAGAGTTAGGCTTAGGCTTTGGCTTTGGCTTAGGCTTAGGCTTAGGCGTAGGCTTAGGCTTAGGGTAAGGGTTAGGCTTAGGGTAATAGTTACGGGTAAGGCTAGGATTAGGGCTAGGGCTAGGGTTTGCGTTAGGGTTTGCGTTATGGTTATGTTTATGGTTAGGGCTAGGGCTAGGGCTAGGGCTAGGGCTAGGGCTAGGGCTAGGGCTAGCGCTAGGGCTAGGGCTAGGGCTAGGGCTAGGGCTAGGGCTAGGGCTAGGGCTCAAGTTAGGGCTAGGGCTAGGCTTAGTTCTACGGCTAGGGCTAGTTTACGGATTAGGGCTAGGACTAGGGCCAGTATTGTCTTAGGGTTAGTGTGAGGCTGAGGGTTAGGGTAAGGGTTAGGGCTAGGGCTAGGGCTAGTCCTAGGGTTAGGGCTAGGGCTAGGCTTAGGCTTAGGCTTAGGCTTAGGCTTAGGCTTAGGCTTAGGCTTACGTTTAGGGTGAGGGTTAGGGTGAGGGTGAGGGTTAGGTTTATGTTTAGGATTAGGGTTAAAGCTACGTTTAGGGCCAGGGCTAGGGCTAGGGCTAGGGCTGGGCTAAGGTTAGGGTGTGGGTTAGGGGTAGGGTTAGTGTTAGGGTTAAGGTGAGGGTGAGGGTGAGGGTGAGGGTGAGGTTTAGGGCTAGGACTAGGGATAGGGATAGGGATAGGGATAGGGATAGGGATAGGGCTAGGGCTATGGATCGGGCTGAGGCTTGGGTTCGGGCTCGGGCTCGGGCTCGGGCTCGGGCTCGGGCCAGGGCTAGGGCTAGGGTTACAGTTACGGTTACGGTTAGGGCTATGGCTAGGTCTAGGGTCTGGGGTGGGGTAGGGTTAGGGTAAGGGTAAGGGTTAGGGTTAGGGTTCGGGTTCGGGTTCGGGTTAGGGTTCGGGTTCGGGTTCGGGTTCGGGTTAGGGTTAGGGTTAGGGTTAGGGTTAGGGTTAGTGTTAGGGTTAGGGTTAGGATTAGGGTTATGGTTAGGTTTAGGCTTAGTCCTAGGCTTAGGCTTAGGCTTAGAGTTAGGCTTAGGCTTAGGCCTAGGCTTAGGCTTAGGCTTAGGCTTAGGCCTAGGCCTAGGTTTAGGGTTACATTTACAGCTTTGGCTGGGGGTGCATTAGGGTGCGGGTGCGGGTGAGCCTGAGGGTTAGGGTTAGGGTTAGTTTTAGGGCTAGGGCTAGGGCTATGGTTGGGCTAGGACTATGGTTGGGCTAGGGCTAGGGGTAGGGGTAGGGGTAGGGGTAGTGGTAGGGCTAGGGCTAGGGGTAGGGCTAGGGCTAGGGCTAGGGTTAGGGCTAGGGCTAGGGCTAGGGCTAGGGTTAGGGCTAGGGCTAGGGCTAGGGCTAGGGCTAGGGCCAGGGCTAGGGCTAGGGCTAGGTCTAGGGCTAGGGCTAAGCTTAGGCTTAGGTTTAGGCTTAGGCTTAGGCTTAGGCTTACGTTTAGGGTGAGGGTTAGGGTGAGGGTGAGGGTGAGGGTTAGTTTTATGTTTAGGATTAGGGTTAAAGCTACGTTTAGGGCCAGGGCTAGGGCTAGGGCAAGGGCTGAGCTAGCGTGAGTGTGAGTGTGAGGGTTAAAGTTAGGGTTAGGGTTAGGGCTACGACTTGGTCTAGGCTAGGGCTAGGGCTAGGGCTAGGGCTAGGGTTAAGGTCAAGGTTAGGGTTAGGTTAGTCTTTTAGTCTTCGTCTTCATCTTCGTCTTCGTCTTAGGCTTTGGCTTAGGCTTAGGCTTAGGCTTAGAGTTAGGCTTAGGCTTTGTCTTTGGCTTAGGGTAAGGGTTAGTCTTAGGGTAATAGTTACGGCTAAGGCTATGATTAGGGCTAGGGCTAGGGTTTGCGTTACGGTTAAGGTTTGCGTTAGGGTTTGCGTTATGGTTATGGTTATGGTTAGGGCTAGGGCTAGGGCTAGGGCTAGGGCTAGGGCTAGGGCTAGGGCAGGGATAAGGTTAGGGTTTGGGTTAGGGTTAGGGTTAGGGCTAGGGTGAGGGTGAGGGTGAGGGCTAAGAGTAGGGCTATTGATAGGGATAGTGCTGTGCTAAAGTTACGGTTTGGTTTAGGGTTAGGGTTAGGGTTAGGGTTAGGGTTAGGGTTACTGTTACGGTTAGGGTTAGGGTTATGCCTAGGGCTAGGGCTAGGGCTAGGGTTAGGGTTAGGGCTTGAGCTTGGGCTAGGGTTAGGGCTAGGGTTAGGGCTAGGGCTAGGGCTAGGGCTAGGGCTAGGGCTAGGGACAGGGCTGGGTTAGGGTTAGGGCTACTGCTACGGCTCGGGCTAGGGCTAGGGTCAGGGCTAGGTTCAGGGCTAGGGTCAGGGCTAGGGTCAGGGCTAGGGCTAGGGCTAGGGCTAGGGCTAGGGCTAGGGCTAGGGCTAGGGCTACGGCTAGGGCTAGGGCTAGGGCTAGGGCTAGGGCTAGGGCTAGGGCTAGGGCTAGGGCTAGGGCTAGGGCTACGACTAGGGCTAGGCTAGGGCTAGGGCTAGGGCTAGGGCTAGGGTTAAGGTCAAGGTTAGGGTTAGGTTAGTCTTTTAGTCTTCGTCTTCGTCTTCGTCTTCGTCTTCGTCTTCGTCTCAGGCTTTGGCTTAGGCTTAGGCTTAGGCTTAGAGTTAGGCTTAGGCTTTGGCTTTGGCTTAGGCTTAGGCTTAGGCGTAGGCTTAGGCTTAGGGTAAGGGTTAGGCTTAGGGTAATAGTTACGGCTAAGGCTAAGATTAGGGCTAGGGCTAGGGTTTGCGTTACGGTTAAGGTTTGCGTTAGGGTTTGCGTTAGGGTTTGCGTTATGGTTATGTTTATGGTTAGGGCTAGGGCTAGGGCTAGGGCTAGGGCTAGGGCTAGGGCTAGGGCTAGGGCTAGGGCTAGGGCTAGGGCTAGGGCTAGGGCTAGGGCTAGGGCTAGGGCTCAAGTTAGGGCAAGGCTAGGCTTAGGTCTACGGCTAGGGCTAGGGTACGGATTAGGGCTAGGACTAGGGCCAGTATTGTCTTAGGGTTAGTGTGAGGCTGAGGGTTAGGGTAAGGGTTAGGGCTAGGGCTAGGGCTAGTCCTAGGGTTAGGGCTAGGGCTAGGCTTAGGCTTAGGCTTAGGCTTAGGCTTAGGCTTAGGCTTAGGCTTAGGCTTACGTTTAGGGTGAGGGTTAGGGTGAGGGTGAGGGTTAGGTTTATGTTTAGGATTAGGGTTAAAGTGACGTTTAGGGCCAGGGCTAGGGCTAGGGCTAGGGCTGGGCTAAGGTTAGGGTGTGGGTTAGGGGTAGGGTTAGTGTTAGGGTTAAGGTGAGGGTGAGGGTGAGGGTGAGGGTGAGGTTTAGGGCTAGGACTAGGGATAGGGATAGGGATAGGGATAGGGCTAGGGCTAGGGCTAGGGATCGGGCTGAGGCTTGGGTTCGGGCTCGGGCTCGGGCTCGGGCTCGGGCCAGGGCTAGGGCTAGGGTTACGGTTACGGTTACGGTTAGGGCTATGGCTAGGTCTAGGGTCTGGGGTGGGGTAGGGTTAGGGTAAGGGTAAGGGTTAGGGTTAGGGTTCGGGTTCGGGTTCGGGTTAGGGTTAGGGTTCGGGTTAGGGTTCGGGTTAGGGTTAGGGTTCGGGTTAGGGTTAGGGTTAGGGTTAGGGTTAGGGTTAGGGTTAGGGTTAGGATTATGGTTATGGTTAGGTTTAGGCTTAGTCCTAGGCTTAGGCTTAGGCTTAGAGTTAGGCTTAGGCTTAGGCCTAGGCTTAGGCTTAGGCTTAGGCTTAGGCCTAGGCCTAGGTTTAGGGTTACATTTACAGCTTTGGCTGGGGGTGCATTAGGGTGCGGGTGAGGGTGAGCCTGAGGGTTAGGGTTAGGGTTAGTTTTAGGGCTAGGGCTAGGGCTATGGTTGGGCTAGGGCTAGGGCTAGGGCTAGGGCTAGGGCTAGGGCTAGGGCTAGGGCTAGGGCTAGGGCTAGGGCTAGGGCTAGGGCTAGGGCTAGGGCTAGGGCTAGGGCTCAAGTTAGGGCTAGGGCTAGGCTTAGGTCTACGGCTAGGGCTAGGGTACGGATTAGGGCTAGGACTAGGGCCAGTATTGTCTTAGGGTTAGTGTGAGGCTGAGGGTTAGGGTAAGGGTTAGGGCTAGGGCTAGGGCTAGTCCTAGGGTTAGGGCTAGGGCTAGGCTTAGGCTTAGGCTTAGGCTTAGGGTTAGGCTTAGGCTTAGGCTTAGGCTTACGTTTAGGGTGAGGGTTAGGGTGAGGGTGAGGGTTAGGTTTATGTTTAGGATTAGGGTTAAAGCTACGTTTAGGGCCAGGGCTAGGGCTAGGGCTAGGGCTGGGCTAAGGTTAGGGTGTAGGTTAGGGGTAGGGTTAGTGTTAGGGTTAAGGTGAGGGTGAGGGTGAGGTTTAGGGCTAGGACTAGGGCTAGGGCTAGGGCTAGGGCTAGGGCTAGGGCTAGGGCTAGGGCTAGGGATCGGGCTGAGGCTTGGGTTCGGGCTCGGGCTCGGGCTCGGGCTCGGGCTCGGGCCAGGGATAGGGCTAGGGTTACGGTTACGGTTACGGTTAGGGCTATGGCTAGGTCTAGGGTCTGGGGTGGGGTAGGGTTAGGGTAAGGGTAAGGGTTAGGGTTAGGGTTCGGGTTCGGGTTCGGGTTAGGGTTAGGGTTAGGGTTCGGGTTAGGGTTCGGGTTAGGGTTAGGGTTAGGGTTAGGGTTAGGGTTAGTGTTAGTGTTAGGGTTTGGGTTAGGATTAGGGTTATGGTTAGGTTTAGGCTTAGTCCTAGGCTTAGGCTTAGGCTTAGAGTTAGGCTTAGGCTTAGGCCTAGGCTTAGGCTTAGGCTTAGGCTTAGGCTTAGGCCTAGGCCTAGGTTTAGGGTTACATTTACAGCTTTGGCTGGGGGTGCATTAGGGTGCGGGTGCGGGTGAGCCTGAGGGTTAGGGTTAGGGTTAGTTTTAGGGCTAGGGCTAGGGCTATGGTTGGGCTAGGACTATGGTTGGGCTAGGGCTAGGGGTAGGGGTAGGGGTAGGGGTAGTGGTAGGGCTAGGGCTAGGGCTAGGGGTAGGGCTAGGGCTAGGGCTAGGGTTAGGGCTAGGGCTAGGGCTAGGGCTAGGGCTAGGGTTAGGGCTAGGGCTAGGGCTAGGGCTAGGGCTAGGGCCAGGGCTAGGGCTAGGGCTAGGGCTAGGGCTAGGGACAGGGCTGGGCTAGGGTTAGGGCTACTGCTACGGCTCGGGCTAGGGCTAGGGTCAGGGCTAGGGTCAGGGCTAGGGCTAGGGCTAGGGCTAGGGCTAGGGCTAGGGCTAGGGCTAGGGCTAGGGCTAGGGCTAGGGCTACGGCTAGGGCTAGGGCTAGGGCTAGGGCTAGGGCTAGGGCTAGGGCTAGGGCTAGGGCTGGGCTAAGGTTAGGTTGTGGGTTAGGGGTAGGGTTAGTGTTAGGGTTAAGGTGAGGGTGAGGGTGAGGGTGAGGTTTAGGGCTAGGACTAGGGATAGGGCTAGGGATAGGGATAGGGATAGGGATAGGGTTAGGGATCGGGCTGAGGCTTGGGTTCGGGCTCGGGCTCGGGCTCGGGCTCGGGCTCGGGCTCGGGCTAGGGCCAGGGCTCGGGCTAGGGATAGGGCTAGGGCTAAGGCTAGGGCTAGGACTAGGGCTAGGGCTAGGGCTAGGGCTAGGGCTAGGGCTAGGGCTAGGGCTAGGGCTAGGGCGGAGCTTAGGCTTAGGCTTAGGCTTAGGCTTACGTTTAGGGTGAGGGTTAGGGTTAGGGTGAGGGTGAGGGTTAGGTTTATGTTTAGGATTAGGGTTAAAGCTACGTTTAGGGCCAGGGCTAGGGCTAGGGCAAGGGCTGAGCTAGCGTGAGGGTGAGTGTGAGGGTTAAAGTTAGGGTTAGGGTTAGGGCTACGACTAGGGCTAGGCTAGGGCTAGGGCTAGGGCTAGGGCTAGGGTTAAGGTCAAGGTTAGGGTTAGGTTAGTCTTTTAGTCTTTGTCTTCGTCTTCGTCTCAGGCTTTGGCTTAGGCTTAGGCTTAGGCTTAGAGTTAGGCTTAGGCTTTGGCTTTGGCTTAGGCTTAGGCTTAGGCGTAGGCTTAGGCTTAGGGTAAGGGTTAGGCTTAGGGTAATAGTTACGGCTAAGGCTAGGATTAGGGCTAGGGCTAGGGTTTGCGTTACGGTTAAGGTTTGCGTTAGGGTTTGCGTTAGGGTTTGCGTTATGGTTATGTTTATGGTTAGGGCTAGGGCTAGGGCTAGGGCTAGGGCTAGGGCTAGGGCTAGGGCTAGGGCTAGGGCTAGGGCTAGGGCTAGGGCTCAAGTTAGGGCTAGGGCTAGGCTTAGGTCTACGGCTAGGGCTAGGGTACGGATTAGGGCTAGGACTAGGGCCAGTATTGTCTTAGGGTTAGTGTGAGGCTGAGGGTTAGGGTAAGGGTTAGGGCTAGGGCTAGGGCTAGTCCTAGGGTTAGGGCTAGGGCTAGGCTTAGGCTTAGGCTTAGGCTTAGGGTTAGGCTTAGGCTTAGGCTTACGTTTAGGGTGAGGGTTAGGGTGAGGGTGAGGGTTAGGTTTATGTTTAGGATTAGGGTTAAAGTGACGTTTAGGGCCAGGGCTAGGGCTAGGGCTAGGGCTGGGCTAAGGTTAGGGTGTGGATTAGGGGTAGGGTTAGTGTTAGGGTTAAGGTGAGGGTGAGGGTGCGGGTGAGGGTGAGGTTTAGGGCTAGGACTAGGGATAGGGATAGGGATAGGGATAGGGCTAGGGCTAGGGCTAGGGCTAGGGCTAGGGTTACGGTTACGGTTACGGTTAGGGCTATGGCTAGGTCTAGGGTCTGGGGTGGGGTAGGGTTAGGGTAAGGGTAAGGGTTAGGGTTCGGGTTAGGGTTCGGGTTCGGGTTCGGGTTCGGGTTAGGGTTCGGGTTAGGGTTAGTTTTAGGGCTAGGGCTAGGGCTATGGTTGGGCTAGGACTATGGTTGGGCTAGGGCTAGGGGTAGGGGTAGGGGTAGGGGTAGTGGTAGGGCTAGGGCTAGGGCTAGGGGTAGGGGTAGGGCTAGGGCTAGGGTTAGGGCTAGGGCTAGGGCTAGGGTTAGGGTTAGGGTTAGGGTTAGGGTTAGGGTTAGGGTTAGGGTTAGGGTTAGGGTTAGGGTTAGGGTTAGGGTTAGGGTTAGGGTTAGGGTTAGGGTTAGGGCTAGGGCTAGGGCCAGGGCTAGGGCTAGGGCTAGGGCTAGGGCTAGGGCTAGGGCTAGAGCTAGGGCTAGGGCTAGGGCTAGAGCTAGGGCTAGGGCTAGGGCTAGAGCTAGGGCTAGGGTAGGGCTAGGGCTAGAGCTAGGGCTAGGGCTAGGGCTAGGGCTAGGGCTAGGGCTAGGGCTAGGGCTAGGGCTAGGGCTAGGGCTAGGGCTAGGGCTAGGGCTAGGGCTTGGGCTCGGTCTAGGTCTAGGGCTCGGGCTCGGGCTCGGGCTCGGGCTCGGGGTCAAGCTCGGGCTTGGGCTCGGGCTCGGGCTCGGGCTCGGGCTCGGGCTCGGGCTCGGGCTCAGGCTCGACCTCGGGCTAGGGCTAGGGCTAGGGCTAGGGCAAGGGCCAGAGCTGGGCTAGGGTTAGGGATAGTGCTACGACTAGGGTTAGGGCTAGGGCTAGGACTAAGTTCAGGTCTAGGGCTATGGCTAGGGCTGCTGCTAGGGCTAGGGCTAGGGCTACGGCTACGGCTACGACTAGGGCGAGGGCGAGGGCTAGGACTAAGTTCAGGTCTAGGGCTAGGGCTAGGGCTGCTGTTAGGGCTAGGGCTAGGGCTAGGGCTAGGGCTAGGGCTAGGGCTAGGGCTAGGGCTAGGGCTGGGGCTAGGGCTAGGGCTAGGGCTAGGGCTGGGCTAAGGTTAGGGTGTGGGTTAGGGGTAGGGTTAGTGTTAGGGTTAAGGTGAGGGTGAGGGTGAGGGTGAGGTTTAGGGCTAGGACTAGGGATAGGGCTAGGGATAGGGCTAGGGATAGGGCTAGGGATAGGGATCGGGCTGAGGCTTGGGTTCGGGCTCGGACTCGGGCTCGGGCTCGGGCTCGGGCTCGGGCCAGGGCTAGGGCTAGGGCTAGGGCTAGGGCTAGGGCTAGGGCTAGGGCTAGGGCTAGGGCTAGGGCTAGGGCTAGGGTTAGGGCTAGGGCTAGGGCTAGGGCTAGGGCTAGGGCTAGGGCTAGGGCTAGGGCTAGGGCTAGGGCTAGGGCTAGGGCTAAGCTTAGGCTTAGGCTTAGGGTTAGGCTTAGGCTTACGTTTAGGGTGAGGGTTAGGGTGAGGGTGAGGGTGAGGGTTAGGTTTATGTTTAGGATTAGTGTTAAAGCTACGTTTAGGGCCAGGGCAAGGGCTAGGGCAAGGGCTGAGCTAGCGTGAGGGTGAGTGTGAGGGTTAAAGTTAGGGTTAGGGTTAGCGCTACGACTAGGGCTAGGCTAGGGCTAGGGCTAGGGCTAGGGTTAAGGTCAAGGTTAGGGTTAGGTTAGTCTTTTAGTCTTCGTCTTCGTCTTCATCTTCGTCTTCATCTTAGTCTCAGGCTTTGGCTTAGGCTTAGGCTTAGAGTTAGGCTTAGGCTTTGGCTTTGGCTTAGGCTTAGGCTTAGGCTTAGGCTTAGGCTTAGGGTAAGGGTTAGGCTTAGGGTAATAGTTACGGCTAAGGCTAGGATTAGGGCTAGGGCTAGGGTTTGCGTTACGGTTAAGGTTTGCGTTAGGGTTTGCGTTAGGGTTTGCGTTATGGTTATGGTTATGGTTAGGGCTAGGGCTAGGGCTAGGGCTAGGGCTAGGGCTAGGGCTAGGGCTAGGGCTAGGGCTAGGGCTAGGGCTAGGGCTAGGGCTAGGGCTCAAGTTAGGGCTAGGGCTAGGCTTAGGTCTACGGCTAGGGCTAGGGTACGGATTAGGGCTAGGATTAGGGCCAGTATTGTCTTAGGTTTAGTGTGAGGGTGAGGGTTAGGGTAAGGGCTAGGGCTAGGGCTAGGGCTAGGGCTAGGGCTAGGGCTAGGGCTAAGCTTAGGCTTAGGGTTAGGGTTAGGGTTAGGCTTCGGCTTCGGCTTACGTTTAGGGTGAGGGTTAGGGTGGGTGTGAGGGTGAGGGTTAGGTTTATGTTTAGGATTAGGTTTAAAGCTACGTTTAGGGCCAGGGCTAGGGCTAGGGCAAGGGCTGAGCTAGCGTGGGTGTGAGTGTGAGGGTTAAAGTTAGGGTTAGGGTTAGGGCTACGACTTGGGCTAGGGTAGGGCTAGGGCTAGGGCTAGGGTTAAGGTCAAGGTTAGGGTTAGGTTAGTCTTTTAGTCTTCGTCTTCGTCTTCGTCTTCGTCTTCGTCTTCGTCTTCGTCTTAGGCTTAGGCTTAGGCTTTGGCTTAGGCTTAGGCTTAGGCTTAGAGTTAGGCTTAGGCTTTGCCTTTGGCTTAGGCTTAGGCTTAGGGTAAGGGTTAGGCTTAGGATAATAGTTACGGCTAAGGCTATGATTAGGGCTAGGGCTAGGGTTTGCGTTACGGTCAAGGTTTGCGTTAGGGTTTGCGTTATGGTTATGGTTATGGTTAGGGCTAGGGCTAGGGCTAGGGCTAGGGCTAGGGCTAGGGCTAGGGCTAGGGCTAGGGCTAGGGCTAGGGCTAGGGCTAGGGCTAGGGCTAGGGCTAGGGCTGGGATAAGGTTAGGGATTGGGTTAGGGTTAGGGCTAGGGTGAGGGTGAGGGTGAGGGCTAGGGATAGGGATCGGGCTGATGCTTGGGTTCGGGCTCGGGCTCGGGCTCGGGCTCGGGCTCGGGCCAGGGCTAGGGCTAGGGCTCGGGTTACGGTTACGGTTAGGGCTATGGCTAGGTCTAGGGGCTGGGGTGGGGTAGGGTTAGGGTAAGGGTTAGGGTAAGGGTTAGGGTTAGGGTTAGGGTTAGGGTTAGGGTTAGGGTTAGGGTTAGGGTTAGGGTTAGGGTTAGGGTTAGGGTTAGGGTTAGGGTTAGGGTTAGGATTATGGTTACGCTTAGGCTTAGGCTTAGGCTTAGTCCGAGGCTTAGGCTTTGGCTTAGGCTTAGAGTTAGGCTTAGGCTTAGGCTTAGGCCTAGGCTTAGGCTTAGGCTTAGGCTTAGGCTTAGGCCTAGGTCTAGGTTTAGGGTTACATTTACAGCTTTGGCCGGGGGTGCATTAGGGTGCGGGTGAGGGTGAGCCTGAGGGTTAGGGTTAGGGTTAGTTTTAGGGCTAGGGCTAGGGCTATGGTTGGGCTAGGGCTATGGTTGGGCTAGGGCTAGGGCTAGGGCTAGGGCTAGGGGTAGTGGTAGGGCTAGGGCTAGGGCTAGGGCTAGGGCTAGGGCTAGGGTTAGGGCTAGGGCTAGGGCTAGGGTTAGGGTTAGGGTTAAGGTCAAGGTTAGGGTTAGGTTAGTCTTTTACTCTTCGTCTTCGTCTTCGTCTTCGTCTTAGTCTCAGGCTTTGGCTTAGGCTTAGGCTTAAGCTTAGGCTTAGAGTTAGGCTTAGGCTTTGGCTTTGGCTTTGGCTTTGGCTTAGGCTTAGGCTTAGGCGTAGGCTTAGGCTTAGGGTAAGTGTTAGGCTTAGGGTAATAGTTACGGCTAAGGCTAGGATTAGGGCTAGGGCTAGGGTTTGCGTTACGGTTAAGGTTTGCGTTAGGGTTTGCGTTAATGTTTGCGTTATGGTTATGGTTATGGTTAGGGCTAGGGCTAGGGCTAGGGCTTGGGCTTGGGCTAGGGCTAGGACGAGGACGAGGACGAGGACTAGGACTAGGACTAGGACTAGGACTAGGACTAGGACTAGGACTAGGGCTAGGGCTAGGGCTAGGGCTAGGGCTAGGGCTAGGGCTAGGGCTAGGGCTAGGGCTAGGGCTAGGGCTGGGGCTTGGGCTAGGGCTAGGGCTAGGGCTAGGGCTAGGGCTAGGGATAGGGCTAGGGCTAGGACGAGGACGAGGACGAGGACGAGGACGAGGACGAGGACTAGGACTAGGACTAGGACTAGGACTAGGACTAGGACTAGGACTAGGACTAGGACTAGGACTAGGACTAGGACTAGGGCTAGGGCTAGGGCTAGGGCTAGGGCTAGGGCTAGGGCTAGGGCTAGGGCTAGGGCTAGGGCTAGGGCTAGGGCTAGTGTTAGGCTTAAGGCTAGGGCTAGGGCTAGGGCTTGGGCTTGGTCCAGGGTTAGGGTTAGGGTTAGGGCTAGGGATAAGATTAGGGTTAGGGTGAGGGTTAGTATTAGGGCTGGGGGTAGGGCTAGGGGTAGGGCTAGGGTTAGGGCAAGAGCTAGGGCTAGGCCTAGGCCTAGGACTAGGACTAGGCCTAGGCCTAGGACTAGGACTAGGAGTAGGAGTAGGATTAGGAGTAGGACTAGGACTAGGACTAGGACTAGGACTAGGAGTAGGAGTAGGAGTAGGACTAGGACTAGGACTAGGGCTAGGGCTAGGGGTAGGGGTAGGGCTAGGGCTAGGGCTAGGGCTAGGGCTAGGGCTAGGGCTAGGGCTAGGGCTAGGGCTAGGGCTAGGGCTAGGGCTAGGGCTAGGGCAAGGGCTAGGGCTACGGCTAGGGTTGGGGCTGGGGCTAGGGCTAGGGCTAGGGCTAGGGCTAGGGCTAGGGCTAGGGCTAGGGCTAGGACGAGGACTAGGACTAGGACTAGGACTAGGACTAGGACTCAGACTAGGACTAGGACTAGGGCTAGGGCTAGGGCTAGGGCTAGGGCTAGGGCTAGGGCTAGGGCTAGGGCTAGGGCTAGGGCTAGGGCTAGGGCTAGGGCTAGGGCTAGGGCTAGTGTTAGGCTTAAGGCTAGGGCTAGGGCTTGGGCTTGGTCTTGGGCCAGGGTTAGGTTTAGGGTTAGGGCTAGGGATAAGATTAGGGTTAGGGTGAGGGTTAGTATTAGGGCTGGGGGTAGGGCTAGGGGTAGGGCTAGGGTTAGGGCAAGAGCTAGGGCTAGGCTTAGGGCTAGGGCTAGGGCAAGGGCTAGGGCTACGGCTAGGGCCAGGGCTGGGGCTGGGGCTAGGGCTAGGGCTAGGGCTAGGGCTAGGGCTAGGGCTAGGGCTAGGGCTAGGGCTAGGGCTAGGGCTAGGGCTAGGGCAAGACTAGGGCTAGGCCTAGGGCTAGGGCTAGGGCAAGAGCTAGGGCTAGGGCTAGGCCTAGGCCTAGGCCTAGGCCTAGGTTTAGGACTAGGAGTAGGAGTAGGAGTAGGAGTAGGATTAGGAGTAGGACTATGACTATGACTAGGACTAGGACTAGGACTTGGACTAGGACTAGGACTAGGGCTAGGGCTAGGGCTAGGGCTAGGGCTAGGGCTAGGGCTAGGGCTAGGGCTAGGGCTAGGGCTAGGGCAAGACTAGGGCTAGGCCTAGGGCTAGGGCTAGGGCAAGGGCTAGGGCTACGGCTAGGGCTAGGGCTGGGGCTGGGGCTAGGGCTAGGGCTAGGGCTAGGGCTAGGGCTAGGGCTAGGGCTAGGGCTAGGGCTAGGGCTAGGGCTAGGGCTAGGGCTAGGGCTAGGGCTAGGGCTAGGGCTAGGGCTAGGGCTAGGGCTAGGGCTAGGGCTAGGGCTAGGGCTAGGGCTGGGAGAAGGTTAGGGTTTGGGTTAGGGTTAGGGCTAGGGCTAGGGCTAGGGTGAGGGTGAGGGTGAGGGCTAGGGATAGGGATCGGGCTGAGGCTTGGGTTCGGGCTCGGGCTCGGGCTCGGGCTCGGGCTAGGGCCAGGGCTCGGGCTAGGGCTCGGGTTACGGTTACGGTTAGGGCTATGGCTAGGTCTAGGGTCTGGGGTGGGGTAGGGTTAGGGTAAGGGTTAGGGTAAGGGTTAGGGTTTGGGTTAGGGTTAGGGTTAGGGTTAGGGTTAGGGTTAGGGTTAGGGTTAGGGTTAGGGTTAGGGTTAGGGTTAGGGTTAGGGTTAGGGTTAGGGTTAGGGTTAGGGTTAGGGTTAGGGTTAGGGTTAGGATTAGGGTTACGCTTAGGCTTAGGCTTAGGCTTAGTCCGAGGCTTAGGCTTTGGCTTAGGCTTAGAGTTAGGCTTAGGCTTAGGCTTAGGCCTAGGCTTAGGCTTAGGCTTAGGCTTAGGCCTAGGTCTAGGTTTAGGGTTACATTTACAGCTTTGGCCGGGGGTGCATTAGGGTGCGGGTGAGGGTGAGCCTGAGGGTTAGGGTTAGGGTTAGTTTTAGGGCTAGGGCTAGGGCTATGGTTGGGCTAGGGCTATGGTTGGGCTAGGGCTAGGGCTAGGGCTAGTGCTAGGGGTAGTGGTAGGGCTAGGGCTAGGGCTAGGGCTAGGGCTAGGGCTAGGGCTAGGGCTAGGGCTAGGGCTAGGGCTAGGGCTAGGGCTAGGGCTAGGGCTAGGGCTAGGGCTAGGGCTAGGGCTAGGGCTAGGGCTAGGGTTAAGGTCAAGGTTAGGGTTAGGTTAGTCTTCGTCTTCGTCTTCGTCTTAGTCTCAGGCTTTGGCTTAGGCTTAGGCTTAGGCTTAGGCTTAGGCTTAGGCTTAGAGTTAGGCTTAGGCTTTGGCTTTGGCTTAGGCTTAGGCTTAGGCGTAGGCTTAGGCTTAGGGTAAGGGTTAGGCTTAGTGTAATAGTTACGGCTAAGGCTAGGATTAGGGCTAGGGCTAGGGTTTGCGTTACGGTTAAGGTTTGCGTTAGGGTTTGCGTTAGGGTTTGCGTTATGGTTATGGTTATGGTTAGGGCTAGGGCTAGGGCTAGGGCTTGGGCTTGGGCTAGGGCTAGGACGAGGACGAGGACGAGGACGAGGACTAGGACTAGGACTAGGACTAGGACTAGGACTAGGACTAGGACTAGGACTAGGACTAGGGCTAGGGCTAGGGCTAGGGCTAGGGCTAGGGCTAGGGCTAGGGCTAGGGCTGGGGCTGGGGCTAGGGCTAGGGCTAGGGCTAGGGCTAAGGCTAGGGCTAGGGCTAGGACGAGGACGAGGACTAGGACTAGGACTAGGACTAGGACTAGGACTAGGACTAGGACTAGGACTAGGACTAGGACTAGGACTAGGACTAGGACTAGGACTAGGACTCAGACTAGGGCTAGGGCTAGGGCTAGGGCTAGGGCTAGGGCTAGGGCTAGGGCTAGGGCTAGGGCTAGGGCTAGGGCAAGGGCTAGGGCTAGGGCTACGGCTAGGGCTGGTGCTGGGGCTGGGGCTAGGGCTAGGGCTAGGGCTAGGGCTAGGGCTAGGGCTAGGGCTAGGGCTAGGACGAGGACTAGGACTAGGACTAGGACTAGGACTAGGACTAGGACTAGGACTAGGACTAGGACTAGGACTCAGACTAGGACTAGGACTAGGACTAGGGCTAGGGCTAGGGCTAGGGCTAGGGCTAGTGTTAGGCTTAAGGCTAGGGCTAGGGCTTGGGCTTGGTCTTGGGCCAGGGTTAGGTTTAGGGTTAGGTCTAGAGATAAGATTAGGGTTAGGGTGAGGGTTAGTATTAGGCCTGGGGGTAGGCCTAGGGGTAGGGCTAGGGTTAGGGCAAGAGCTAGGGCTAGGGCTAGACCTAGGCCTAGGCCTAGGCCTAGGTTTAGGACTAGGACTAGGAGTAGGAGTAGGATTAGGAGTAGGACTATGACTATGACTATGACTATGACTAGGACTTGGACTAGGACTAGGACTAGGGCTAGGGCTAGGGCTAGGGCTACGGCTAGGGCTAGGGCTAGGGCTAGGGCTAGGGCTAGGGCTAGGGCTAGGGCTAGGGCAAGACTAGGGCTAGGCCTAGGCCTAGGGCTAGGGCAAGGGCTAGGGCTACGGCTAGGGCTAGGGCTGGGGCTGGGGCTAGGGCTAGGGCTAGGGCTAGGGCTAGGGCTAGGGCTAGGGCTAGGGCTAGGGCTAGGGCTAGGGCTAGGGCTAGGGCTAGGGCTAGGGCTAGGGCTAGGACTAGGACTAGGACTAGGGCTAGGGCTAGATCTAGGGCTAGGGCTAGGGCTAGGGCTAGGGCTAGGGCTAGGGCTAGGGCTAGGGGTAGGGCTAGGGCTAGGGCTAGGGCTAGGGCTAGGGCTAGGGCTAGGGCCAGGGCTAGGGCTAGGGCTAGGGCTAGGGCTAGGGCTAGGGCTAGGGCTAGGGCTAGGGCTAGGGCTAGGGCTAGTGTTAGGCTTAAGGCTAGGGCTAGGGCTTTGTTCTTGGGCCAGGGTTAGGGTTAGGGTTAGGGCTAGGGATAAGTTTAGGTTTAGGGTGAGGGTTAGTATTAGGGCTGGGAGTAGGGCTAGGGCTAGGGCTAGGGTTAGGGCAAGAGCTAGGGCTAGGGCTAGGGCTAGTGTTAGGCTGAAGGCTAGGGCTAGCGCTAGCGCTAGCGCTAGGGCTAGGGCTAGGGCTAAGGCTAGGTCTAGGGTTAGGGTTAGGGTTAGGATTAAGCCTAGGTCTAAGCCTAGTGCTACGATTATGGCTCTGGCTAAAGCTTGGGCTCGGCTCGGGCTTGGGCTCGGGCTCGGGCTAGGATTAGGCTTAGGGCTAGGGTTAGGGTTTTGGCTATTGCTAGGACTAGGGTTAGGGTTAGGGTTAGGTTTAGGGTTAGGGCTAGGGCTAGGGCTAGGGCTAGGGCTAGGGCTAGGGCTAGGGCTAGGGCTAGGGCTAGGGCTAGGGCTAGGGCTAGGGCTAGGGCTAGGGTTAGGGTTAAGGTTAGTGTTAGTGTTAGGGTTAGGGTAAGGGTTAGGGTTAGGGCTAGTTTTTAGGGCCAGGGTTAGGATTAGGACTACGTCTAGGTCTAGGTCTAGGTCTAGGTCTAGGTCTAGGGCTAGGGCTAGGGCTAGGGCTAGGGCTAGGGCTAGGGCTAGGGCTAGGGCTAGGGCTAGGGCTAGGGCTAGGGATACGATTAGGGTTAGGGTTAGGGTTAGAGTTTGAACTTGGGCTAGGGCTACGGTTAGGATTTGGACTAGGACTAGGACTAGGACTAGGACTAGGACTAGGACTAGGACTAGGACTAGGACTAGGACTAGGACTAGGACTACTTCTACTGCTAGGGCTATGCTAGGCGTAGGCCGAGGGCTATTGCTGGGGGTAGGGGTAGGGGTACGGCGAGGGCTTGGGCTAGGGCTAGGGTTAAGCTTAAGGTTGGGATTGGGCTAGTGCTAGTGCTAGCGCTAGGGTTAGGATTAAGGTTAGTGTTAGTGTTAGGGTTAGGGTTAGGTTTTAGGGCCAGGGTTAGGGCTAGGGCTGGGCTAAGATTAGGGTGTGGGTTAGGGTTATGGTGAGGGTGAGGGAGAGGAAGATGGTTAGGGCTAGGGCTAGGGCGATGACTGGGCTAAGGTTAGGCTTTGGGTTAGGGTTAGGGTTAGCTTTAGGGTTAGGGTTAGGGTTAGGGTTAGGGCTAGGGTTGAGCTAGGGTTAGGGCTAGGGCTAGGGCTAGGGCTAGGCTTAGGGCTAGGGCTAATGTTAGGGTTACGGTCAGGGCTACGGGTTGGGCTAGGGCTAGAGACGGAGCTGAGCTAGCGTGAGGGTGATGGTGATGGTGATGGTGATGGTGAACGCTATGGCTTGGGCTAGGGCTAGGGCTAGGGTTAGGGTTAGGGTTAGGGTTAGGGTTAGGGTTTGGTTTAGGCCTAGGCCTAGTGCTACGACTAGGGATAGGGATAGTGCTCGAGTTAGGGTTAGGGCTAGGGCTTGTGCTTGAGCTAGGCTTAGGGTTAGGTTTAAGGCTAGAGATAAGAATAGGGTTAGGGTTAGGGTTAGGGTTAGGGTTAGAGTTTGTGTTTGCGTTTGCGTTAGCGCTAGCACTAGGGCTAGGGCTGGGCTAGCGTTAGGGTTAGGACGAGGACGAGGACGAGGACTAGGACAAAGACTACTTCTAGGGCTATGGCTATGGTAGGCCTAGGCCGAGGGCTAGGGCTGGGGCTAGGATTATGGTTAGGGATACGGCGACGGCTAGGGCTAGGGTTAAGCTTAAATTTAGGATTGGGCTAGGGCTAGTGCTAGTGCTAGGGTTAGGGTTAGGTTTTAGGGCCAGGGTTAGGGATAGGGCTGGGCTAATGTTGGGGTTTGGGTTAGGGTGATGGTGAGAGTGAGGGAGAGAGAGAGGGTGTGGGTGAGGGCTAGGGCTAGGGCTAGGGCTATGACTGGCTAAGGTTAGGGTTTGGGTTACGGTTACGGTTAGGGTTAGGGTTAGGGTTAGGGCTAGGGCTATGCTAGGGCTAGGGCTAGGGCTAGGGTTTGGGCTAGGGTTAGGGGTAGGGTTAGGGCTAAGGCTAGGGTTAGGGTTACGGTTAGGGCGACAGGTTGGGCTAGGGCTTGAGCCAGGGCTGAGCGAGCGTGAGGGTGAGGGTGAGGGCTAGGGCTGGGGCTAGGGCTAGGGCTAGGGCTAGGGCTAGGGCTAGGGCTAGGGCTAGGGCTAGGGCTAGGGCTAGGGCTAGGATTAGGGTTACGGTTAGAGTTAGGGTTAGGGTTAGGGTTTGGTTTAGGCCTAGGCCTAGTGCTACGACTAGGACTCGGGCTCAAGCTCGGGCTCGGGCTCAGGCTCGGGCTAGGATTAGCCTTAGGTTTAGGGTTAGGTTTCGGGCTATTTCTACGTCTATGGCCAGAGCAGGGCTAGGTCGAGGGTGAGGGTGAAGGTGAGGGTTAGTGTTAGGGCTAGGGCTAGGGCTAGGGCTAGGGCTAGGGCTAGGGTTTGTGTTAGGGTTCCGGCTAGGTTTAGGGCTAGGGATAGGCTTAGGCTTAGGCTTACGCTTAGGTTTGGGGTTAGGCCTTGTGCTACGGCTAGGGCTAGGGCTTAAGCTAGTGTCAGGGCTAGGCCTAGGGAAGGGCTGCGGCTTGGGCTAGGGCTAGGGCTAGGGTTAGGGCTAGGATTACGGCTAGGGCTAGGGCTAGAGCTTGGGCTTGGGCTTGGGCCAGGTTAGGGTTAGGGTTAGGGCTAGGGATAAGATTAGGGTTAGGGTTAGGGTTAGAGTTTGCACTAAGGCTAGGGCTGGGCTATGGTTAGGGTTGGACTAGTACTAGTACTAGGACTAGGACTACTTCTAGGGCTAGGGCTATGCTAGGCCTAGGCCGAGGGCTAGGGCTGGGGCTACGGGTAGGGCTAGGTGTACAGCGAGGGCTAGGGCTAGGGCTAGGGTTAAGCGTAAGGTTAGGATTGGGATAGTGCTAGTGCTAGTGCTAGTGCTAGGGCTAGGGTTAGGGTTAAGGTTAGTGTTAGTGTTAGTGTTAGGGTAAGGGTTAGGGTTAGGGCTAGGTTTTAGGGCCAGGGTTAGGATTAGGACTACGTCTAGGGCTAGGGCTAGGGCTAGGGCTAGGGCTAGGGTTAGGGCTAGGGATAGGATTAGGGTTAGGGTTAGGGTTAGAGTTTGCACTTGGGCTAGGGCTACGGTTAGGATTTGGACTACGACTAGGACTAGGACTAGGACTAGGTCTAGGACTAGGACTAGGACTAGGATTAGGACTAGGACTTGGACTAGGACTAGGACTAGGACTAGGACTAGGACTAGGACTAGGATTACTTCTAGGGCTAGGGCTATGCTAGGCCTAGGCCGAGGGCTAGGGCTGGGGGTACGGGTAGGGGTAGGGGTACGGCGAGGGCTAGGGCTAGGGTTAAGCTTAAGTTTGGGATCTGGCTAGTGCTAGTGCTAGCGCTAGGGTTAGGATTAACGTTAGTGTTAGTGTTAGGGTTAGGGTTAGTGTTAGTGTTAGGGTTAGTGTTAGTGTTAGTGTTAGGGTTAGGGTTAGTGTTAGGGTTAGGGTTAGGGTTAGGGTTAGGGTTAGGGTTAGGTTTTAGGGCCAGGGTTAGGGGTAGGGCTGGGCTAAGGTTAGGTTGTGGGTTAGGGTTATGGTGAGGGTGAGGGAGAGGAAGATGGTTAGGGCTAGGGCTAGGGCTAGGGCGATGACTGGGCTAAGGTTAGGCTTTGGGTTAGGGGTAGGGTTAGCTTTAGGGTTAGGGTTAGGGTTAGGGTTAGGGCTCGGGTTGGGCTAGGGCTAGGGCTAGGGCTAGGGCTAGGCTTAGGGCTAGGGCTAATGTTAGGGTTACGGTCAGGTCTACGGGTTGGGCAAGGGCTAGATACAGTGCTGAGCTAGCGTGAGGGTGATGGAAAGGGTGAGGGTGAGGGCTAGGGCTAGGGTTATGGTTTGGTTTAGGCCTAGGCTTAGTGCTACGACTAGGGATAGGGATAGGTCTAGGGTTAGGGCTAGGGTTAGGATTAGGATTAGGGTTAGGCGTAGGGCTAGGGCTTGGGCTTGGGCTAGGTTTAGGGTTAGGGTTAGGGCTAGGGATAAGATTAGGGTTAGGGTTAGGGTTAGGCTTAGCGTTTGCGTCAGCGCTAGCACTAGGGCTAGGGCTGGGCTAGGGTTAGGGTTAGGACTAGGACTAGGACTAGGACTACTTCTAGGGCTAAGGCTATGCTAGGCCTATTCCGAGGGCTAGGGCTGGGGCCAGGATTAGGGTTATGTGTACGGTGAGGGCTAGGGTAGAGCTAGGTCTAGGTCTAGGGCGAGGGCTAGGCTTAGGGTTACGGTTAGGGTTAGGATTTGGTTTAGGCCTAGGCCTAGTGCTACCACTAGGGCTAGGGCTCGGGCTAGCCTTAGGCTTAGGTCTAGGGTTAGGTTTCGGGCTATTTCTACGTCTACGGCCAGAGCAGGGCTAGGGTGAGGGTGAGGGCTAGGCTTAGTCTTAGGGTTTGTGTTAGGGTTCCGGCTAGGGTTAGGGCTAGGGTTAGGCTTATGCTTATGCTTATGCTTAGGTTTAGGGTTAGGCCTAGTGCTCCGGCTAGGGCTAGGGCTAAAGCTAGGGTCAGGGCTAGGCCTAGGGAAGGGCTGCGGCTAGGGCTAGGGCTCGGGTTAGGGCTAGGCCTAGGCCTAGGTCTAGGTCTAGGACTAGGACTAGGACTAGGGCTAGGGCTAGGGCTAGGGCTAGGGCTAGGGCTAGGGCTAGGGCTAGGGCTAGGGCTAGGGCTTTGGCTAGGGCTAGGGCTAGGGCTAGGACTAGGGCTGGGCTAGGGCTAGGGCTAAGGCTAAAGCTAGGGCTAGGGCTAGGGTTAGGATTAGGCCTAGGCGTAGTGCTACGATTATGGCTATGGCTAAAGCTCGGGCTCGGGCTCGGGCTCAGGCTCGAGCTCGGGCTAGGATTTGGCGTAGGGCCAGGGTTAGGGTTTAGGCTATTGCTAGGACTAGGGCCATGCCAGGGCTAGGGTTAGGGTGAGGGTGAAGGTGAGGGTTAGTATTAGGGCTAGGGCTAGGGCAAAGTCTAGGGCTAGGGCTAGGGCTAGGGCTAGGCTTAGGGCTAGGGCAAGGGCTTGGGCTTGGACCAGGGTTAGGTTTAGGGTTAGGGCTAGGGATAAGATTAGGGTTAGGGTTAGGGTTGGAGTTTGCACTAGGTCTATGGCTGGGCTACGGTTAGGGTTAGGACTAGGACTAGGACTAGGACTAGGACTAGGGCTAGGGCTATGCTAGGCCGAGGCCAAGGGCCAGGACTGGGGATAGGGGTAGGCGTAGGGGTACGGCGAGGGCTAGGGCTAGGGCTAGGGTTAAGCTTAAGTTTAGGATTGGGCTAGTGCAGGTGCTAGTGCTAGAGCTAGGGTTAGGGTTAAGGTTAGTGTTAGGGTTAGGGGTAGGTTTTAGGGCCAGGGTTAGGGCTCGGGCTGGGCTAAGGTTAGGGCTACGGTTAGGCCTAGGGCTAGGGCTCGTCCGAAGGCTTGGACAAGGACTAGGACTAGGACTAGGACTAGGACTAGGACTAGGACTAGGACTAGGACTAGGACTAGGACTAGGACTAGTTCTAGGGCTAGGGCTATGCCAGGCCTAGGGCTTGGGCTATGCTAGGCCTAGGGCTAGGATTAGGGTTACGGTTAGAGTTAGGGTTAGGTTTTGGTTTAGGCCTAGGCCTAGTGCTACGACTAGGGCTCGAGCTCGGGCTCGGGCTTGGGTTCAGGCTCAGGCTCGGGCTCGGGCTCGGGCTCGGGCTAGGATTAGGCTTAGGTCTAGGGTTAGGTTTCGGGCTATTTCTACGTCTACGGCCAGAGCAGGGCTAGGGCGAGTGTGAGGCTGAAGGTGAAGGTTAGTGTTAGGGCTAGGGCTAGGATTAGGCTTAGTGTTAGGGTTCCGGCTAGGGTTACGGCTAGGGTTAGGCTTAGGCTTAGGCTTACGCTTAGGGTTAGGGTTAGGCCTAGTGCTACGGCTAGGGCTAGGGCTTAAGCTAGTGTCAGGGCTAGGCCTAGGGAAGGGCTGCGGCTAGGGCTAGGGCTAGGGCTAGGGCTAGGGCTAGGGCTAGGGCTAGGACTAGGACTAGGACTAGGACTAGGACTAGGACTAGGACTAGGACTAGGACTAGGACTAGGGTTAGGGCTAGGGCTAGGGCTAGGGCTATGGCTAGGGCTAGGGCTATGGATAAGGCAAGACTAGGGCAAGGCTAGGGCTAGGGCTAGGGCTAGGGCAAGTGTTAGGGTTAGGATTAGGCCTAGGCCTAGTGCTACGATTATGGCTATGGCTAAAGCTCGGGCTCGGGCTTGGGCTCGGGCTCAGGCTTTGCCTCGGGCTCGGGCTCGGGCTCTGGCTTGGACTCGGGCTCGGGCTCGGGCTCGGGCACGTGCTAGGATTTGGCTTAGGGCCAGGGTTAGGGTTAGAGCTATTCCTAGGACTAGGGCCAGGCCAGGGCTAGGGTTAGGGTGAGGGGGAAGGCGAGGGTTAGTATTAGGTCTAGGTCTAGGTCTAGGTCTAGGTCTAGGTCTAGGTCTAGGTCTAGGTCTAGGTCTAGGTCTAGGGCTAGGGCTAGGGCTACGGCTAGGGCCAGGGCTAGTGTTAGGCTTAGGGCTAGGGCTAGGGCTTGGGCTTGGGCCAGAGTTACGGTTAGGGTTAGGGCTATGGATAAGATTAGGGTTAGGGTTAGGGTTAGAGTTTGTACTAGGGCTAGGGCTGGGCTACGGTTAGGAGTAGGACTAGGACTAGGACTAGGACTAGGACTAGGACTAGGACTAGGACTAGGACTAGGACTAGGACTAGGACTAGGACTATGCTAGGCCTAGGTCTAGGATTAGGGTTACGGTTTGAGTTAGGGTTAGGGTTTGGTTTAGGCCTAGGCCTAGTGCTACGACTAGGCCTCGGGCTCGGGCTCGGGCTCGGGCTCGGGTTCGGGCTCAGGCTCGGGCTCGGGCTCGGTCTAGGGCTAGGGCTAGGGCTAGGGCTAGGACTAGGACTATGTCTAGGGCCAGGGCTAGGGCTAGGGCTAGGGCTAGGTTTAGGGTTAGGGTTAGGGCTAGGGATAAGTTTAGGGTTAGGGTTAGGGTTAGGGTTAGAGTTTGCACTAGGGCTAGGGCTGGGCTACGGTTAGGGTTTGGACTAGGACTAGGACTAGGACTAGGACTAGGGCTTGGGCTAGGGCTAGGGCTAGGGCTAGGGCTATGCTAGGCCTAGGCTGAGGGCAAGGGCAGGGGGTAGGAGTAGGGGTAGGGGTACGGCGAGGGCTAGGGCTAGGGCTAGGGTTACGCTTAAGTTTAGGATTGGGCTAGTGCTAGTGCTAGGGTTAGGGTTAAGGTTAGTGTTAGGGTTAGGGTTAGGTTTTAGGGCCAGGGTTAGGCCTAGGGCTGGGCTAAGGTTAGGGTGTGGGTTAGGGTGAGGGTGAGGGTGAGGGAGAGGAATAGGGTTAGGGCTAGGGCTAGGGCTAGGGCGATAACTGGGCTAAGGTTAGGCTTTGGGTTAGGGTTAGCTTTAGGGCTAGGGCTAGGGCTAGGGCTAGGGCTAGGGCTAGGGCTAGGGATACGGCTAGGGCTAGGGCTAGGGCTAGGCTTAGGGCTAGGGCTACTGTTAGGGTTACGTTCAGGGCGACGGGTTGGGCTAGGGCTAGATACAGGGCTGAGCTAGCGTGAGGGTGATGGTGATGGTGGTGGTGAGGGCTAGGGCTAGGGTTATGGTTTGGTTTAGGCCTAGGCTTAGTGCTACGACTAGGGATAGGGATAGGTCTAGGGTTAGGGCTAGGGTTAGGGTTAGGCGTAGGGCTAGGGCTTGAGCTTTTGCTAGGTTTAGGGTTAGGGTTAGGGCTAGGGATAAGATTAGGGTTAGGGTTAGGGTTAGGGTTAGCGTTTGCGTCAGCGCTAGCACTAGGGCTAGGGCTGGGCTAGGGTTAGGACTAGGACTAGGACTAGGACTAGGACTAGGACTAGGACTAGGACTAGGGTTAGGGCTAGGGCTAGGGCTAGGGCTATGGCTAGGGCTAGGGCTATGGATAAGGCAAGACTAGGGCAAGGCTAGGGCTAGGGCTAGGGCTAGGGCAAGTGTTAGGGTTAGGATTAGGCCTAGGCCTAGTGCTACGATTATGGCTATGGCTAAAGCTCGGGCTCGGGCTTGGGCTCGGGCTCAGGCTTTGCCTCGGGCTCGGGCTCGGGCTCTGGCTTGGACTCGGGCTCGGGCTCGGGCTCGGGCACGTGCTAGGATTTGGCTTAGGGCCAGGGTTAGGGTTAGAGCTATTCCTAGGACTAGGGCCAGGCCAGGGCTAGGGTTAGGGTGAGGGGGAAGGCGAGGGTTAGTATTAGGTCTAGGTCTAGGTCTAGGTCTAGGTCTAGGTCTAGGTCTAGGTCTAGGTCTAGGTCTAGGTCTAGGGCTAGGGCTAGGGCTACGGCTAGGGCCAGGGCTAGTGTTAGGCTTAGGGCTAGGGCTAGGGCTTGGGCTTGGGCCAGAGTTACGGTTAGGGTTAGGGCTATGGATAAGATTAGGGTTAGGGTTAGGGTTAGAGTTTGTACTAGGGCTAGGGCTGGGCTACGGTTAGGAGTAGGACTAGGACTAGGACTAGGACTAGGACTAGGACTAGGACTAGGACTAGGACTAGGACTAGGACTAGGACTAGGACTATGCTAGGCCTAGGTCTAGGATTAGGGTTACGGTTTGAGTTAGGGTTAGGGTTTGGTTTAGGCCTAGGCCTAGTGCTACGACTAGGCCTCGGGCTCGGGCTCGGGCTCGGGCTCGGGCTCGGGTTCGGGCTCAGGCTCGGGCTCGGGCTCGGTCTAGGGCTAGGGCTAGGGCTAGGGCTAGGACTAGGACTATGTCTAGGGCCAGGGCTAGGGCTAGGGCTAGGGCTAGGTTTAGGGTTAGGGTTAGGGCTAGGGATAAGTTTAGGGTTAGGGTTAGGGTTAGGGTTAGAGTTTGCACTAGGGCTAGGGCTGGGCTACGGTTAGGGTTTGGACTAGGACTAGGACTAGGACTAGGACTAGGGCTTGGGCTAGGGCTAGGGCTAGGGCTAGGGCTAGGGCTATGCTAGGCCTAGGCTGAGGGCAAGGGCAGGGGGTAGGAGTAGGGGTAGGGGTACGGCGAGGGCTAGGGCTAGGGCTAGGGTTACGCTTAAGTTTAGGATTGGGCTAGTGCTAGTGCTAGGGTTAGGGTTAAGGTTAGTGTTAGGGTTAGGGTTAGGTTTTAGGGCCAGGGTTAGGCCTAGGGCTGGGCTAAGGTTAGGGTGTGGGTTAGGGTGAGGGTGAGGGTGAGGGAGAGGAATAGGGTTAGGGCTAGGGCTAGGGCTAGGGCGATAACTGGGCTAAGGTTAGGCTTTGGGTTAGGGTTAGCTTTAGGGCTAGGGCTAGGGCTAGGGCTAGGGCTAGGGCTAGGGATACGGCTAGGGCTAGGGCTAGGGCTAGGCTTAGGGCTAGGGCTACTGTTAGGGTTACGTTCAGGGCGACGGGTTGGGCTAGGGCTAGATACAGGGCTGAGCTAGCGTGAGGGTGATGGTGATGGTGGTGGTGAGGGCTAGGGCTAGGGTTATGGTTTGGTTTAGGCCTAGGCTTAGTGCTACGACTAGGGATAGGGATAGGTCTAGGGTTAGGGCTAGGGTTAGGGTTAGGCGTAGGGCTAGGGCTTGAGCTTTTGCTAGGTTTAGGGTTAGGGTTAGGGCTAGGGATAAGATTAGGGTTAGGGTTAGGGTTAGGGTTAGCGTTTGCGTCAGCGCTAGCACTAGGGCTAGGGCTGGGCTAGGGTTAGGACTAGGACTAGGACTAGGACTAGGACTAGCACTAGGACTAGGACTAGGACTAGGACTAGGACTAGGACTAGGACTAGGACTAGGACTAGGACTAGGACTAGGACTAGGACTAGCACTAGCACTAGCACTAGGACTAGGGCTGGTGCTAGGATTAGGGTTAAGTGTACGGCGAGGGCTAGGGCTAGGGCTAGGGCTAGGGCTAGGGCTAGGCTTAGGGTTACGGTTAGGGTTAGGGTTTTGTTTAGGCTTAGGCCTAGTGCTACCACTAGGGCTAGGGCTCGGGCTCCGGCTCAGGCTAGGATTAGGCTTAGGTCTAGGGTTAGGTTTCGGGCTATTTCTACGTCTACGGCCAGAGCAGGGCTAGGGTGAGGGTGAAGGTTAAGGTGAGGGTTAGTGTTAGGGCTAGGTCTAGGTCTAGGCTTAGTGTTAGGGTTTGTGTTAGTGTTCCGGCTAGGGTTAGGGCTCGGGTTAGGCTTAGGCTTAGCCTTACGCTTACGCTTAGGGTTAGGGTTAGGCCTAGTGCTACGGCTAGGGCTAGGGCTAAAGCTAGGGTCAGGGTTAAGCCTAGGGAAGGGCTGCGGCTAGGGCTAGGGCTAGGGTTAGGGCTAGGCCTAGGCCTAGGGCTAGGACTAGGACTAGGCCAAGGACTAGGACTAGGCCTAGGCCTAGGCCTAGGCCTAGGCCTAGGACTAGGACTAGGACTAGGACTAGGACTAGGGCTAGGGCTAGGGCTAGGGCTAGGACTAGGGCTAGGGTTAGGATTAGGCCTAGGCCTAGCGCTACGATTATGGCTATGGGTAGAGCTCGGGCTCGGGCTTGGGCTCGGGCTCGGGCTCGGGCTAGGATTTGGCTGAGGGCCAGGGTTAGGGTTAAGGCTATTGCTAGGCCTAGGACCAGGCCAGGGCTAGTTTTAGGGTGAGGGTGAAGGTGAGGGTTAGTATTAGGGCTAGGACTAGGGCTAGTGTTAGGCTTAGGGCTAGGGCTAGGGCCTGGGCTTGGGCCAGGGTTAGGGTTAGGGTTAGGGCTAGGTCTAGGGATAAGATTAGGTTTAGGGTTAGGGTTAGAGTTTGCACTAGGGCTAGGGCTGGGCTACGCTTAGGGTTAGGACTAGGACTAGGACTAGGACTAGGACTAGGACTACTTCTAGGGCTAGGGCTATGCTAGGTTAAGGCCGAGGGCTAAGACTGGGGCTAGGGGTAGGGTACGACGAGGGATAGGGCTAGGGCTAGGGTTAAGCTTAAGGTTAGTATTGGGCTAGTGCTAGTGCTAGAGCTAGGGTTAGGGTTAAGGTTAGTGTTAGGGTTAGGGTTAGGTTTTAGGGCCAGGGTTAGGGCTAGGGCTGGGCTAAGGTTAGGGCTACTGTTAGGCTTAGGGCTAGTGCTAGGCCGAGGGCTAGGACAAGGACAAGGACTAGGACTAGGACTAGGACTAGGACTACGACTAGGACTACGACTAGGGCTAGGGCTAGGGCTAGGGCTAGGGCTAGGGCTAGGGCTAGGGCTAGGGCTAGGGCTAGGGCTAGGACTAGGACTAGGACTAGGGCTAGGGCTAGGGCTAGGGCTAGGGCTAGGGCTTGGGCTAGGGCTACGCTAGGGCTCGGGCTCGGGCTCGGGCTAGGGCAAGGGCTAGGGCAAGGGCTAGGCCTAGGCCTAGTGCTACAAATATGGCTATGGCTAAAGCTCGGGCTCGGGCTTATGCTCGGGCTCGGGTTCGGGCTAGGATTAGGCTTACGGCCAGGGTTAGGGTTACGCCTATTGCGAGGACTAGGGCCAGGTCACGGCTAGGGTTAGGGTGAGGGAGAAGGTGAGGGTTAGTATTAGTGATAGGGCTACGGCTTGGGCTTGGGCTAGGGCTAGGGCTAGGGCTAGGGCTAGGGGTAGGGCTAGGGCTAGGGCTAGGGCTAGGGCTAGGGCTAGGGCTAGGGCTAGGGCTAGGGCTAGGGCTAGGGCTAGGGCTAGGGCTAGGGCTAGGGCTAGGGATAAGATTAGGGTCAGGGTTAGGGTTAGAATTTGCACTAGGGCTAGGGCGGGGCTACGGTTAGGTTTAGGGCTAGGACTAGGACTAGGACTAGGACTAGGACTAGAGCTAGGGCTAGGGCTAGGGCTAGGGCTAGGGCTAGGGCTAGGGCTAGGGCTAGGGTTAGGTTTAGGATTAGGATTAGGCCTAGGCCTAGTGCTACGATTATGGCTATGGGTAAAGCTCGGGCTCGGGCTTGGGCTTGGGCTCAGGCTCGGGCTCAGGCTAGGATTTGGCTTAGGGCCAGGGTTAGGGTTAGGGCTATTGCAAGGACTAGGGCCAGGCTAGGGCTAGGGTTAGGGTGAGGGTGAAGGTGAGGGTTAGTATTAGGGCTACGGCTAGGGAGAGAGCTAGGGCGAGGGCGAGGGCGAGGGCTAGGGCCAGGGCTAGGGCTTGGGCTTGGGCCAGGATTAGGGTTAGGGTTAGGGCTAGGGATAAGATTAGGGTTAGGGTTAGGGTTAGAGTTTGCACTAAGGCTAGGGCTGGGCTATGGTTAGGGTTGGACTAGGACTAGGACTACTTCTAGGGCTAGGGCTATGCTAGGCCTAGGCCGAGGGCTAGGGCTGGGGCTACGGTTAGGGCTAGGTGTACAGCGAGGGCTAGGGCTAGGGTTAAGCTTAAGGTTAGGATTGGGCTAGTGCTAGTGCTAGTGCTAGTGCTAGTGCTAGGGCTAGGGCTAGGGTTAGGGTTAAGGTTAGTGTTAGGGTTAGGGTTAGGGTAAGGGTTAGGGTTAGGGCTAGGTTTTAGGGCCAGGGTTAGGATTAGGACTACGTCTAGGGCTAGGGCTAGGGCTAGGGCTATGGCTATGGCTAGGGCTAGGGCTAGGGCTAGGGCTAGGGATACGATTAGGGTTAGGGTTAGGGTTAGGGTTAGAGTTTGCACTAAGGCTAGGGCTTGGCTATGGTTAGGGTTGGACTAGTACTAGGACTAGGACTAGGAGTACTTCTAGGGCTAGGGCTATGCTAGGCCTAGGCCGAGGGCTAGGGCTGGGGCTACGTGTAGGGCTAGGTGTACAGTGAGGGCTAGGGCTAGGGCTAGGGTTAAGCTTAAGGTTAGGATTGGGCTAGTGCTAGTGCTAGTGCTAGTGCTAGTGCTAGGGCTAGGGCTAGGGTTAGGGTTAAGGTTAGTGTTAATGTTAGGGTTAGGGTAAGGGTAAGGGTTAGGGTTAGGGCTATGTTTTAGGGCCAGGGTTAGGATTAGGTCTACGTCTAGGGCTAGGGCTAGGGCTAGGGCTAGGGCTAGGGCTAGGGCTAGGGCTAGGGCTAGGGCTAGGGCTAGGGCTAGGGCTAGGGCTAGGCTTAGCGTTAGGGTTTGTGTTAGTGTTCCGGCTAGGTTTAGGGCTAGGGTTAGGCTTAGGCTTAGGCTTACGCTTAGGTTTGGGGTTAGTCCTAGTGCTACGGCTAGGGCTAGGTCTTAAGCTAGTGTCAGGCCTAGGGCTAGGGAAGGGCTGCGGCTCGGGCTAGGGATAGGGATAGGGTTAGGGCTAGGACTACGGCTAGGGCTAGGTCTAGAGCTTGGGCTTGGGCTTGGGCCAGGTTAGGGTTAGTGTTAGGGTTACGGCTAGGGATAAGATTAGATTTAGGGTTAGGGTTAGAGTTTGCACTAAGGCTAGGGCTGGGCTATGGTTAGGGTTGGACTAGTACTAGGACTAGGACTACTTCTAGAGCTAGGGCTATGCTAGGCCTAGGCCGAGGTCTAAGGCTGGGGCTACGGGTAGGGCTAGGTGTACAGCGAGGGCTAGGACTAGGGCTAGGGTTAAGCTTAAGTTTAGGATTGGGCTAGTGCAAGTGCTAGTGCTAGAGCTAGGGTTAGGGTTAGTGTTAGTGTTAGGGTTAGGTTTTAGGGCCAGGGTTAGGGTTCGGGCTGGGCTAAGGTTAGGGCTACGGTTAGGCCTAGGGCTAGGGCTCGTCCGAGGGCTTGGACAAGGACTAGGACTAGGACTAGGACTAGGACTAGGACTAGGACTAGGACTAGGACTAGGACTAGGACTAGGGATAGGGATAGGGATAGGGATAGGGATAGGGATAGGGATAGCGAAAGGGCTAGGGCTAGGGCTAGGGCTAGGGCTAGGGCTAGTGTTATGGTTAGGGTTAGGGCGACGGGTTCGGCTAGGGCTAGAGGCAGGGCTGAGCTAGCGTGAGGTTGAGGGCTAGGGCTAGAGCTAGGGATAGGGATAGGGATAGGGATAGGGATAGGGATAGGGATAGGGATAGGGATAGGGATAGGGATAGGGATAGGGATAGGGATAGGGATAGGGATAGGGATAGGGATAGGGATAGGGATAGGGATAGGGATAGGGATAGGGATAGGGATAGGGATAGGGATAGGGATAGGGATAGGGATAGGGATAGGGATAGGGATAGGGATAGGGATATGCTAGGGCTAGGGCTAGGGCTAGGCCTAGGCCTTGGCCTAGGCGTAGTGCTACGAATAAGGCTATGGCTAAAGCTCGGGTTCGGGCTTATGCTCGGGCTCGGGCGCGGGCTAGGATTAGGCTTAGGGCCAGGGTTAGGGTTAGGGTTAGGGCTATTGCGAGGACTAGGGCCATGTCAGGGCTAGGGTGAGGGTGAGGGAGAAGGTGAGGGTTAGTATTAGGGCAAGGGATAAGGCTAGGGCTAGGGCTAGGGCTAGGGCTAGGGCTAGGCTTAAGACTAGGGCTAGGGCTTGGGCTTCGGCCAGCGTTAGGTTTAGGGTTAGGGCTAGGGATAAGATTAGGGTTAGGGTTAGGCTTAGAGTTTGCACTTGGGCTAGGGAAGGCTACAGTTAGGGTTAGGACTAGGATTAGGACTAGGACTAGGACTAGGACTAGGACTAGGACTAGGACTAGTTCTAGGGCTAGGGCTAGGGCTAGGGCTAGGGCTAGGGCTAGGGCTAGGGCTAGGTATAGGGCTAGGGCTAGGGCTAGGGCTAGGGCTAGGGCTAGGGCTCGTCTTGGGCTAGAGCTAGGGCTAGGGTTAGGGTTAGGATTAGGCCTAGGCCTAGGCCTAGTGCTACGATTATGGCTATGGCTAAAGCTCGGGCTCGGGCTCGGGCTCGGGCTTTGGCTCGGGCTCGGGCTCGGGTTCGGGCTCGGACTCGGGTTCGGGCTTGGGCTCAGGCTAGGATTTGGATTAGGGCCAGCGTTAGGGTTAGAGCTATTCCTTGGACTAGATCCAGGCCAGGGCTAGGGTTAGGGTGAGGGGGAAGGCGAGGGTTAGTATTAGGGCTAGGGCTAGGGCTAGGGCTAGGGCTAGTGCTAGTGCATGGGAGTATACACACACATATATAATTTTAGACTGTACTGTTTTAAAATTTCTTTCATTGTTTAATATTGTTTAAATTTTTGGTACATGTGTGTGTGTGCTTGCGTGGCTGTGTGTGAGGGTGGTGGGCTTCTCCCTCCACTTACCCCTATGCCCCAATTATTACTTCTTGTCAATGGCTTTTAGCCTCACCATCATTCCTGAGGCCGGGAATGGGACTGGGTCAGCTATTGGAGTTGTGTTGGGGAATGGGAGGTATGGTGGCAACAGAGGGAACAGATGTTACAAAAGAAGACGGGATCGCTGTCTGAAAGCTATCCCGCCTTCAGTTTCCCCTGTTTCCCAGAATGGCTTGGAGAGCAGACCAACCATTCCACAGAATTTCACCTTGCTTTTTTGCAATGCCAGGTCAGTGAAAAATAAGACCCATATCATCCAGGATCTTCTCCTGGATGAGGATGCCGACCTGGCCTGCTTCACAGAGACCTGGCTGGGGGAGGATAGTGCTGCTATATGGGCGCAGGCCCTTCCAGCCGGGTACTCTGTCAGTGAGCAGGTGAGGGGAAGTGGGCAGGGGGGCGGAGTGGCACTGGTTCATAAGAACACCTTGACCTTGGCCAGGATACCTGTTCGGAATACATTCCATTTCGAGTGTATGTACCTTAGCCTGAAGACCAGGGATAGATTGGGGATTTTGCTGGTCTACCGGCCACCCCGTTGTCCAGCAGACTCCCTAACCGAGCTGACACAGCTGGTCTCTGAGCTGATCTTGGAGACCCCCAGGCTTTTAGTTTTGGGGGACTTCAACATCCCGCTCGAGACCAGCCTAACAGGCGCGGCCCGGGAGTTCATGGATACCATGACAAACATGGGCCTATCCCAATTGGTCAACGGGCCTACACATTGTGCGGGTCATACTCTCGATGCGGTGTTTTGTACCGAACAGGCATATCCGTGGGCGGAGGTGGTAAGCACCTCCGCATTGTCATGGACGGATCATTTCCTGGTCAAGATAGAACTAAGAGCCAATTCCTGCTCCTCTGGGGGTGGCGGGCCGATTCGAATGGTCCGCCCTCGAAGGCTGATGGAGCCAATCGGATTTCAGAAAGCCTTAGAGGGTTTAATGGTTGGGAATGCCAGGGATCCTGTCGATGCTCTGGTTAACACCTGGAACACCGATCTTACCAGGGCTATCGACATGATCGCTCCCAAGCGCCCTTGCCATCCCGCTCCTAATCGGAGGCCTTGGTATACGCCAGGGCTGAGGAGGATGAAGCGGTTTGGACAACGGCTAGAGCGCAGGTGGCAGAAGACTCGTCTCTTATCTGACAGAACTCACCATAGGAACTTCCTTTGTTCCTATCGGGAGGCAATACGAGCAGCTAAGAAAGCTTTCTTCTCTGCACGTATTGCGTCTGCAGAGTCTCGTCCAGCAGAACTGTTTAAGGTGGTGAGGGAGATGATGCAGGCACCCCCTGCGCCAAATCCCTTACTTAACCCGACGACGGCCTGCTGCGACGCATTTAATAACTTCTTTGCAGACAAAATCTCTCAGATAAGAGCCGACTTAGATGCCACCACTGAAACAGAGTCGATAGACGAGGCGTCCAGTGACTCCGCCGATGTAGTCATACTGGATCAGTGGCAATCTGTGAGTACCGAGGACGTGGACAAGCTACTTGGCAAGATGAGGAAGACGACTTGCCCTCTCGACCCTTGCCCATCATGGCTGGCCATCCAGGGAGGGGATGCATTGATGAGATTCCTTACGGATATCATCGGTGCATCCCTCAGGGAAGGACATGTTCCATCTTGTTTAAAGGAAGCGGCTGTTAGGCCGCTTCTGAAAAAACCTTCCCTGGACCCCCTGGATATGAGAAACTATAGGCCTGTGTCACTGCTGCCATTTTTGAGCAAGGTGGTTGAAAGGGTGGTCGCTCTTCAGCTCCAAGCTGTCTTGGATGAAGCCGATTATCTAGACCCATTTCAAACCGGCTTTAGGACAGGCTTTGGGGTTGAGACTGCTATGGTTGCCTTGACCGACGATCTGCGCCTGAGCATCGACAGGGGTAGTGTGACCCTGTTGGTGCTTTTGGAACTCTCAGCGGCTTTCGATACTATAGATCATGGCATCCTCCTGGACCGCCTGAGGGGGTTAGGTATCGGAGGCACTGCTTTGCAGTGGTTCCGGTCCTTCCTCTCGGGTCGGTCCCAGAGGGTGCTGCTCGGGGACTGTAGCTCCAGTAAGAGGGACCTCACTTGTGGGGTTCCTCAGGGGGCTATTCTGTCCCCGATGTTATTCAACATCTATATGAAGCCGCTAGGTGAGATAATACGGAGTTATGGTGCTGGGTGTTATCAGTACGCTGATGACACCCAAATCTATTTCTCCATGTCTCGCTCGTCGGCCTCGAGTTCCAATGGCATCTCTTCGCTCAATGAATGTCTTCAAGCGGTAATGGGCTGGATGAGGAAAAACAGATTGAAACTGAATCCAGACAAGACGGAGGTGCTCACGGTAGCGGCCCCGAAACCAAGAATTGGGTTACAACCTCCAGTCCTGGATGGAGTCACACTCTCCTCCAGTGACTGCGTTCGCAGTTTGGGGGTGCTCCTTGACTCGTCACTCCTGATGACAAATCAGGTAAATGCGACAGTCAGGAGCGCCTGCTATCAGCTTCGGCTGATACGCCAACTGCGCCCTTTTCTGGAAGTAAGGGACCTCGAAACTGTTGTGCACGCACTGGTAACCTCACGCCTGGACTTCTGTAACGCGCTCTACTTGGGGCTACCCCTGTACTTGGTTCGGAAGCTTCAGCTGGTACAAAATATGGCAGCCAGGCTTGTTTCTGGTACATCTAGGAGGGACCACATTACTCCGGTTCTGAGGTCCTTACACTGGCTGCCTATTAGCTTCCGGTCCCGGTACAAGGTGTTGGTTATTACCTTTAAAGCCCTAAATGGCTTGGGTCCAAGCTATCTCAGGGACCGCCTTCTCCCGTACAATCCTCCCCGCGCTCTCCGCTCCTCTGGGAGGAACTTACTTCAGCCTTTAAAATCCAGGCTTGTGGCGTCCTCCCAGAGGGCGTTCTCTGTTGTCGCCCCCAAACTCTGGAACGACCTGCCGGATGAGATCCGTCAGTTGATATCATTAGACAGCTTTAAAAAAGCTGTCAAGACGGATCTCTTCCGGCAGGCCTTTCCAGATTAACTTTTCCAGATTAATCATTCCTGCTCGGGCTCTCTGACCCCCTCACTCCTCCCGTAGCCTCATCTTTAGTGATGGTCGAGGATCTTAGAGGGACACTAGGGCTATTGGTCTGTTTAATTATGTTTTATAGTTTTTGATATTGTATTTTAATTTGTCATATTGTTTAATATACTTTTAAGGGGGGGAGGGACTATAATGTTTTATTTTTATATGATGTTTATATTATATTTATTGTTGTTAACCGCCCGGATTGGGTTGCCACAGGGCGGTATACAAATAAATATTATTATTATTATTATTATTATTAGGGCTAGGGCTAGGGCTAGGGCTAGGGCTACGGCTACGGCTACGGCTATGGCTTGGGCCAGGGCTAGTGTTAGGCTTTGGGCTAGGGTTAGGGCTTGGGCTTGGGCCAGGGTTAGGGTTAGGGTTAGGGCTAGGGAAAAGATTAGGGTTAAGGTTAGGGATAGAGTTTGCAATAGGGCTAGGGCTGGGCTACGATTAGGGTTAGGACTAGGACTAGGACTAGGACTAGGACTAGGACTAGGACTAGGACTAGTTCTAGGGCTAGGGCTATGCCAGGCCTAGGGCTAGGGCTATGCTAGGCCTAGGGCTAGGATTAGGGTTACGGTTAGAGTTAGGGTTAGGTTTTGGTTTAGGCCTAGGCCTAGTGCTACGACTAGGGCTCGGGCTCAGGCTCGGGCTAGGATTAGGCTTAGGTCTAGGGTTAGGTTTCGGGCTATTTCTACGTCTACGGCCAGAACAGGGCTAGGGCGAGTGTGACGCTGAAGGTGAGGGTTAGTGTTAGGGCTAGGGCTAGGATTAGGCTTGTTAGGGTTTGGGTTAGGGTTCCGGCTAGGGTTAGGGCAAGGCTTAGGCTTAGGCTTAGGCTTACGCTTAGGGTTAGGGTTAGGCCTAGTGCTACGGCTAGGGCTAGGGCTTAAGCTAGTGTCAGGGCTAGGCCTAGGGAAGGGCTGCGGCTAGGGCTAGGGCTAGGGCTAGGGCTAGGGCTAGGGCTAGGGCTAGGGCTAGGGCTAGGGCTAGGGCTAGGACTAGGACTAGGACTAGGGCTAGGGCTAGGGCTAGGGCTAGGGCTAGGGCTAGCACTAGGGCTAGGGCTAGGGCTAGGGCTAGGGCTAGGGCTAGGGCTAGGGCTAGGGCTAGGGCTAGGGCTAGGGCTAGGGCTAGGGCTAGGGCTAGGGATAAGGCAAGACTAGGGCAAGGCTAGGGCTAGGGCTAGGGCTAGGGCTAGGGCTAGGGCTAGGGCTAGGGCTAGGGCTAGGGCTAGGGCTAGGGCTAGGGCTAGGGCTAGGGCTAGGGCTAGGGCTAGTGTTGGGCTAGAGCTAGGGCTAGTGTTAGGGTTAGGATTAGGCCTAGGCCTAGTGCTACGATTATGGCTATGGCTAAGGCTTAGGGCCAGGGTTAGGGTTAGAGCTATTCCTAGGACTAGGGCCAGGCCAGGGCTAGGGTTAGGGTGAGGGGGAAGGCGAGGGTTAGTATTAGGTCTAGGTCTAGGTCTAGGTCTAGGGCTAGGGCTAGGGCTACGGCTAGGGCCAGGGCTAGTGTTAGGCTTAGGGCTAGGGCTAGGGCTTGGGCTTGGGCCAGAGTTAGGGTTAGGGTTAGGGCTATGGATAAGATTAGGTTTAGGGTTAGGGTTAGAGTTTGCACTAGGGCTAGGGCTGGGCTACGGTTAGGACTAGGACTAGGACTAGGACTAGGACTAGGACTAGGACTAGGACTAGGACTAGGACTAGGACTAGGACTAGGACTAGGACTAGGACTAGGACTAGGACTAGGACTAGGACTAGGACTAGGACTAGGACTAGGACTAGGACTAGGACTAGGACTAGGACTAGTTCTAGGGCTAGGGCTATGCTAGGCCTAGATCTAGGATTAGGGTTACGGTTAGAGTTAGGGTTAGGGTTTGGTTTAGGCCTAGCCCTAGTGCTACGACTAGGGCTCGGGCTCGGGTTCGGGCTCAGGCTCGGGCTCGGGCTAGGATTAGGCTTAGGTCTAGGGTTAGGTTTCGGGCTATTTCTACGTCTACGGCCAGAGCAGGGCTAGGGCGAGTGTGAGGCTGAAGGTGAGGGTTAGTGTTAGGGCTAGGGCTAGGGCTAGGCTTAGTGTTTGGGTTTGTGTTAGGGTTCCGGCTAGGGTTAGGCTTAGGCTTAGGCTTACGCTTAGGGTTAGGGTTAGGCCCAGTGCTACGGCTAGGGCTAGGGCTTAAGCTAGTGTCAGAGTTAGGCCTAGGGAAGGGCTGCGGCTAGGGCTAGGGCTAGGGCTAGGGCTAGGGCTAGGGCTAGGGCTAGGGCTAGGACTAGGACTAGGACTAGGACTAGGACTAGGACTAGGACTAGGACTAGGGCTAGGGCTAGGGCTAGGGCTAGGACTAGGACTAGGACTAGGACTAGGACTAGGACTAGGACTAGGACTAGGACTAGGGCTAGGGCTAGGGCTAGGGCTAGGGCTAGGGCTAGGGCTAGGGCTAGGGCTAGGGCTAGGGCTAGGGCTAGGGATAAGGCAAGACTAGGGCAAGGCTAGGGCTAGGGCTAGGGCTAGGGCTAGGGCTAGGGCTAGGGCTAGGGTTAGGGCTAGGGTTGGGCTAGAGCTAGGGCTAGTGTTAGGGTTAGGATTAGGCCTAGGCCTAGTGCTACGATTATGGCTATGGCTAAGGCTTAGGGCCAGGGTTAGGGTTAGAGCTATTCCTAGGACTAGGGCCAGGCCAGGGCTAGGGTTAGGGTGAGGGGGAAGGCGAGGGTTAGTATTAGGTCTAGGTCTAGGTCTAGGTCTAGGTCTAGGTCTAGGGCTAGGGCTACGGCTAGGGCCAGGGCTAGGACTAGGACTAGGGCTAGGACTAGTTCTAGGGCTAGGGCTATGCTAGGCCTAGATCTAGGATTAGGGTTACGGTTAGAGTTAGGGTTAGGGTTTGGTTTAGGCCTAGCCCTAGTGCTACGACTAGGGCTCAGGCTCGGGCTCGGGTTCGGGCTCAGGCTCGGGCTCGGGCTAGGATTAGGCTTAGGTCTAGGGTTAGGTTTCGGGCTATTTCTACGTCTACGGCCAGAGGAGGGCTAGGGCGAGTGTGAGGCTGAAGGTGAGGGTTAGTGTTAGGGCTAGGGCTAGGGCTAGGCTTAGTGTTTGTGTTTGTGTTAGGGTTCCGGCTAGGCTTAGGCTTAGGCTTACGCTTAGGGTTAGGGTTAGGCCCAGTGCTACGGCTAGGGCTAGGGCTTAAGCTAGTGTCAGAGTTAGGCCTAGGGAAGGGCTGCGGCTAGGGCTAGGGCTAGGGCTAGGGCTAGGGCTAGGCCTAGGGCTAGGGCTAGGACTAGGACTAGGACTAGGACTAGGACTAGGACTAGGACTAGGACTAGGACTAGGGCGAGGGCAAGGGCGAGGGCTAGGGCTAGGGATAGGGATAGGACTAGGAGTAGGAGTAGGAGTAGCAGTAGGACTAGGACTAGGACTAGGACTAGGGCGAGGGCGAGGGCGAGGGCGAGGGCTAGGGCTAGGGCTAAGGCAAGACTAGGGCAAGGCTAGGGCTAGGGCTAGGGCTAGGGCTAGGGCAAGAGCTAGGGCTAGGGCTAGGGCTAGGGCTAGGGCTAGGGCTAGGGCTAGGGCTAGGGCTAGGGCTAGGGCTAGGGCTAGGGCTAGGGCTAGGGCTAGGGCTAGGGCTACGGCTACGGCTAGGGCTAGGGCTAGGGTTAGGATTAGGCCTAGGCCTAGGCCTAGTGCTACGATTATGTCTATGGCTAAATCTCGGGCTCGGGCTCGGGCTCGGGCTCGGGCTCGGGCTAGGATTAGGCTTAGGGCCAGGGTTAGGGTTAGGGCTATTGCTAGGACTAGGGCCAGGCCAGGGCTAGGGTTACGGTGAGGGTGAAGGTGAGGGTTAGTATTAGGGCTAGGGCTAGGGCTAGAGTTAGGCTTAGGGCTAGGGCTAGGGCTTGGGTTTGGGCCAGGTTTAGGGTTATGGTTATGGTTAGGGCTAGGGATAAGATTAGGTTTAGGGTTAGAGTTTGCACTAAAGCTAGGGCTGGGCTACGGTTAGGGTTGGACTACGACTAGGACTACGACTAGGACTAGGACTACTTCTAGGGCTAGCGCTATGCTAGGCCTAGGCCGAGGGCTAGGGCTGGTGCTACGGGTAGAGGCAGGTGTACAGCGAGGGCGAGGGCTAGGGTTAAGCTTAAGGTTAGGATTGGGCTAGTGCTAGTGCTAGTGCAAGTGCTAGGGTTAGGGTTAAGGTTAGTGTTAGGGTTAGAGTTAGGCTTAGGGCTAGGTTTTAGGGCCAGGGATAGGGCTAGGGCTGGGCTAAGGTTAGATCTAGGGTTAGGGCTAGGGCTAGGGCTAGGCCGAGGGCTAGGACTAGGACTAGGACTAGGACTAGGACTATGTCTAGGGCCAGGGCTAGGGCTAGTGCTAGGGCTAGGGCTAGGGCTAGTGCTAGGGCTAGGGCTAGGGCTAGGGCTAGGGCTAGGGGTAGGGCTAGGGCTAGGGCTAGGGCTAGGGCTAGGGCTAGGGCTAGGGCTAGGTCTAGGGCTATGGTTAGGGTTAGTGCTAGGGATAAGGTTAGGGTTAGGGTTAGGGTTAGGTTTAGAGTTTGCACTAGGGCTAGGGCTGGGCTACGGTTAGGGTTTGGACTAGGACTAGGACTAGGACTAGGACTAGGACTAGGACTAGGACTAGGACTAGGACTAGGGCTTGGGCTAGGGCTAGGGCTAGGGCTAGGGCTAGGGCTAGGGCTAGGGCTAGGGCTATGCTAGGCCTAGGCTGAGGGCAAGGGCTGGGGGTAGGGGTAGGGGTAGTGGTCCGGCGAGGGCTAGGGCTAGGGCTAGGGTTAAGCTTAAGTTTAGGATTGGGCTAGTGCTAGTGCTAGGGTTAGGGTTAAGGTTAGTGTTAGGTTTAGGGTTAGGGTTAGGTTTTAGGGCCAGGGTTAGGGCTAGGGCTGGGCTAAGGTTAGGGTGTGGGTTAGGGTGAGGGTGAGGGAGAGGAAGAGGGTTAGGGCTAGGGCTAGGGCTAGGGCGATAACTGGGCTAAGGTTAGGCTTTGGGTTATGGTTAGCTTTAGGGTTAGGGTTAGGGCTAGGGCTAGGGCTAGGGCTAGGGCTAGGGCTACGGCTAAGGCTAGGGCTAGGGCTAGGGATACGGCTAGGGCTAGGGCTAGGGCTAGGGCTAGGCTTAGGGCTAGGGCTACTGTTAGGGTTACGGTCAGGGCGACGGGTTGGGCTAGGGCTAGATACAGGGCTGAGCTAGTGTGAGGGTGATGGTGATGGTGGTGGTGAGGGCTAGGGCTAGGGTTATGGTTTGGTTTAGGCCTAGGCTTAGTGCTACGACTAGGGATAGGGATAGGTCTAGGGTTAGGGCTAGGGTTAGGGTTAGGCGTAGGGCTAGGGCTTGGGCTTGGGCTTGGGCTAGGTTTAGGGTTAGGGTTAGGGCTAGGGATAAGATTAGGGTTAGGGTTAGGGTTAGGGTTAGCGTTTGCGTCAGCGCTAGCACTAGGGCTAGGGCTGGGCTAGGACTAGGACTAGGACTAGGACTAGGACTAGGACTAGGACTAGGACTAGGACTAGGACTAGGACTAGGACTAGGACTAGGACTAGGACTACTTCTAGGGCAAGGGCTGGTGCCAGGATTAGGGTTAGGTGTACGGCGAGGGCTAGGTCTAGGTCTAGGTCTAGGCCTAGGCCTAGGCCTAGGCCTAGGACTAGGACTAGGCCTAGGACTAGGACTAGGACTAGGACTAGGACTAGGCCTAGGACTAGGACTAGGACTAGGACTAGGACTAGGACTAGGACTAGGACTAGGACTAGGACTAGGACTAGGACTAGGACTAGGACTAGGACTAGGACTAGGACTAGGACTAGGGCTAGGGCTAGGGCTAGGACTAGGGCTAGGGTTAGGATTAGGCCTAGGCCTAGTGCTACGATTATGGCTATGGCTAAAGCTCGGGCTCGGGCTTGGGCTCGGGCTCGGGTTCGGGCTAGGATTTGGCTGAGGGCCAGGGTTAGGGTTAAGGCTATTGCTAGGCCTAGGACCAGTCCAGGGCTAGGTTTAGGGTGAGGGTGAAGGTGAGGGTTAGTATTAGGGCTAGGACTAGGGCTAGTGTTAGGCTTACGGCTAGGGCTAGGGCCTGGGCTTGGGCCAGGGTTAGGGTTAGCGTTACGGCTAGGGCTAGGGATAAGATTAGGGTTAGGGTTAGAGTTAGAGTTTGCACTAGGGCTAGGGCTGGGCTACGCTTAGGGTTAGGACTCGGACTCGGACTCGGACTAGGATTACTTCTAGGGCTAAGGCTATGCTAGGCCAAGGCCGAGGGCTAGGACTGGGGCTAGGGGTAGGGGTAGGGGCACAGCGAGGGATAGGGCTAGGGCTAGGGTTAAGCTTAAGGTTAGTATTTGGCTAGTGCTAGTGCTAGATCTAGGGTTAGGGTTAAGGTTAGTGTTAGGGTTAGGGTTAGGTTTTAGGGCCAGGTTTAGGGCTAGGGCTGGGCTAAGGTTAGGGCTACGGTTAGGCCTCGGGCTAGTGCTAGGCCGAGGGCTAGGACAAGGACTAGGACTAGGACTAGGACTAGGACTAGGACTAGGACTAGGACTAGGACTAGGACTAGGACTAGGACTAGGACTAGGGTAGGACTAGGACGAGGACTAGGACGAGGACTAGGACTAGGACTAGGACTAGGACTACGACTAGGGATAGGGATAGGGATAGGGATAGGGATAGGGATAGGGATAGGGATAGGGATAGGGATAGGGATAGGGATAGGGATAGGGATAGGGATAGGGATAGGGATAGGGATAGGGATAGGGATAGGGATAGGGATAGGGATAGGGATAGGGATAGGGCTAAGGCTAGGGCTAGGGATAGGGATAGGGCTAGGGCTAGGGCTAGGGCTAGGGCTACGCTAGGGCTCGTGCTAGAGGAAGGGCTAGGCCTAGGCCTAGGCCTAGGCCTAGGCCTAGGCCTAGTACTACAAATATGGCTATGGCTAAAACTCGGGCTCTGGCTTATAGTCGGGCTCGGGTTCGGGCTAGGATTAGGCTTACAGCCAGGGTTTGGGTTAGGGCTATTGCGAGGACTAGGGCCAGGTCACGGCTAGGGTTAGGGTGAGGGAGAAGGTGAGGGTTAGTATTAGTGATAGGGCTACGGCTTGGGCTTGGGCTTGGGCTAGGGCTAGGGCTAGGGCTAGGGCTAGGGATAAGATTAGGGTTAGGGTTAGGGTTAGAGTTTGCACTAGGGCTAGGGCGGGGCTACGGTTAGGTTTAGGGCTAGGACTATGACTAGAGCTAGGGCTAGGGCTAGGGCTACGGCTAGGGCTAGGGCTAGGACTAGGACTAGGACTAGGACTAGGACTAGGACTAGGACTAGGGCTAGGGCTAGGGCTAGGGCTAGGGCTAGGGCTAGGGCTAGGGCTAGGGCTAGGGCTAGGGCTAGGGATAAGGCAAGACTAGGGCAAGGCTAGGGCTAGGGCTAGGGCTAGGGCTAGGGCTAGGGCTAGGGCTAGGGCTAGGGCTAGGGTTAGGGCTAGGGTTGGGCTAGAGCTAGGGCTAGTGTTAGGGTTAGGATTAGGCCTAGGCCTAGTGCTACGATTATGGCTATGGCTAAGGCTTAGGGCCAGGGTTAGGGTTAGAGCTATTCCTAGGACTAGGGCCAGGCCAGGGCTAGGGTTAGGGTGAGGGGGAAGGCGAGGGTTAGTATTAGGTCTAGGTCTAGGTCTAGGTCTAGGTCTAGGTCTAGGGCTAGGGCTACGGCTAGGGCCAGGGCTAGGACTAGGACTAGGGCTAGGACTAGTTCTAGGGCTAGGGCTATGCTAGGCCTAGATCTAGGATTAGGGTTACGGTTAGAGTTAGGGTTAGGGTTTGGTTTAGGCCTAGCCCTAGTGCTACGACTAGGGCTCAGGCTCGGGCTCGGGTTCGGGCTCAGGCTCGGGCTCGGGCTAGGATTAGGCTTAGGTCTAGGGTTAGGTTTCGGGCTATTTCTACGTCTACGGCCAGAGGAGGGCTAGGGCGAGTGTGAGGCTGAAGGTGAGGGTTAGTGTTAGGGCTAGGGCTAGGGCTAGGCTTAGTGTTTGTGTTTGTGTTAGGGTTCCGGCTAGGCTTAGGCTTAGGCTTACGCTTAGGGTTAGGGTTAGGCCCAGTGCTACGGCTAGGGCTAGGGCTTAAGCTAGTGTCAGAGTTAGGCCTAGGGAAGGGCTGCGGCTAGGGCTAGGGCTAGGGCTAGGGCTAGGGCTAGGGCTAGGCCTAGGGCTAGGGCTAGGACTAGGACTAGGACTAGGACTAGGACTAGGACTAGGACTAGGACTAGGACTAGGACTAGGACTAGGGCGAGGGCAAGGGCGAGGGCTAGGGCTAGGGCTAGGGATAGGACTAGGAGTAGGAGTAGGAGTAGCAGTAGGACTAGGACTAGGACTAGGACTAGGGCGAGGGCGAGGGCGAGGGCGAGGGCGAGGGCTAGGGCTAGGGCTAAGGCAAGACTAGGGCAAGGCTAGGGCTAGGGCTAGGGCTAGGGCTAGGGCAAGAGCTAGGGCTAGGGCTAGGGCTAGGGCTAGGGCTAGGGCTAGGGCTAGGGCTAGGGCTAGGGCTAGGGCTAGGGCTAGGGCTAGGGCTAGGGCTAGGGCTAGGGCTAGGGCTACGGCTACGGCTACGGCTAGGGCTAGGGCTAGGGTTAGGATTAGGCCTAGGCCTAGGCCTAGTGCTACGATTATGTCTATGGCTAAATCTCGGGCTCGGGCTCGGGCTCGGGCTCGGGCTCGGGCTAGGATTAGGCTTAGGGCCAGGGTTAGGGTTAGGGCTATTGCTAGGACTAGGGCCAGGCCAGGGCTAGGGTTACGGTGAGGGTGAAGGTGAGGGTTAGTATTAGGGCTAGGGCTAGGGCTAGAGTTAGGCTTAGGGCTAGGGCTAGGGCTTGGGTTTGGGCCAGGTTTAGGGTTATGGTTATGGTTAGGGCTAGGGATAAGATTAGGTTTAGGGTTAGAGTTTGCACTAAAGCTAGGGCTGGGCTACGGTTAGGGTTGGACTACGACTAGGACTACGACTAGGACTAGGACTACTTCTAGGGCTAGCGCTATGCTAGGCCTAGGCCGAGGGCTAGGGCTGGTGCTACGGGTAGAGGCAGGTGTACAGCGAGGGCGAGGGCTAGGGTTAAGCTTAAGGTTAGGATTGGGCTAGTGCTAGTGCTAGTGCAAGTGCTAGGGTTAGGGTTAAGGTTAGTGTTAGGGTTAGAGTTAGGCTTAGGGCTAGGTTTTAGGGCCAGGGATAGGGCTAGGGCTGGGCTAAGGTTAGATCTAGGGTTAGGGCTAGGGCTAGGGCTAGGCCGAGGGCTAGGACTAGGACTAGGACTAGGACTAGGACTATGTCTAGGTCCAGGGCTAGGGCTAGTGCTAGGGCTAGGGCTAGGGCTAGTGCTAGGGCTAGGGCTAGGGCTAGGGCTAGGGCTAGGGCTAGGGGTAGGGCTAGGGCTAGGGCTAGGGCTAGGGCTAGGGCTAGGGCTATGGTTAGGGTTAGTGCTAGGGATAAGGTTAGGGTTAGGGTTAGGGTTAGGGTTAGAGTTTGCACTAGGGCTAGGGCTGGGCTACGGTTAGGGTTTGGACTAGGACTAGGACTAGGACTAGGACTAGGACTAGGACTAGGACTAGGACTAGGGCTTGGGCTAGGGCTAGGGCTAGGGCTAGGGCTAGGGCTAGGGCTAGGGCTAGGGCTAGGGCTATGCTAGGCCTAGGCTGAGGGCAAGGGCTGGGGGTAGGGGTAGGGGTAGTGGTCCGGCGAGGGCTAGGGCTAGGGCTAGGGTTAAGCTTAAGTTTAGGATTGGGCTAGTGCTAGTGCTAGGGTTAGGGTTAAGGTTAGTGTTAGGTTTAGGGTTAGGGTTAGGTTTTAGGGCCAGGGTTAGGGCTAGGGCTGGGCTAAGGTTAGGGTGTGGGTTAGGGTGAGGGTGAGGGAGAGGAAGAGGGTTAGGGCTAGGGCTAGGGCTAGGGCGATAACTGGGCTAAGGTTAGGCTTTGGGTTATGGTTAGCTTTAGGGTTAGGGTTAGGGCTAGGGCTAGGGCTAGGGCTAGGGCTACGGCTAAGGCTAGGGCTAGGGCTAGGGATACGGCTAGGGCTAGGGCTAGGGCTAGGGCTAGGGCTAGGCTTAGGGCTAGGGCTACTGTTAGGGTTACGGTCAGGGCGACGGGTTGGGCTAGGGCTAGATACAGGGCTGAGCTAGTGTGAGGGTGATGGTGATGGTGGTGGTGAGGGCTAGGGCTAGGGTTATGGTTTGGTTTAGGCCTAGGCTTAGTGCTACGACTAGGGATAGGGATAGGTCTAGGGTTAGGGCTAGGGTTAGGGTTAGGCGTAGGGCTAGGGCTTGGGCTTGGGCTTGGGCTAGGTTTAGGGTTAGGGTTAGGGCTAGGGATAAGATTAGGGTTAGGGTTAGGGTTAGGGTTAGCGTTTGCGTCAGCGCTAGCACTAGGGCTAGGGCTGGGCTAGGACTAGGACTAGGACTAGGACTAGGACTAGGACTAGGACTAGGACTAGGACTAGGACTAGGACTAGGACTAGGACTAGGGCAAGGGCTGGTGCCAGGATTAGGGTTAGGTGTACGGCGAGGGCTAGGTCTAGGTCTAGGTCTAGGCCTAGGCCTAGGCCTAGGCCTAGGCCTAGGCCTAGGACTAGGCCTAGGACTAGGACTAGGACTAGGACTAGGACTAGGACTAGGACTAGGCCTAGGACTAGGACTAGGACTAGGCCTAGGCCTAGGCCTAGGACTAGGACTAGGACTAGGACTAGGACTAGGACTAGGGCTAGGGCTAGGGCTAGGACTAGGGCTAGGGTTAGGATTAGGCCTAGGCCTAGTGCTACGATTATGGCTATGGCTAAAGCTCGGGCTCGGGCTTGGGCTCGGGCTCGGGTTCGGGCTAGGATTTGGCTGAGGGCCAGGGTTAGGGTTAAGGCTATTGCTAGGCCTAGGACCAGTCCAGGGCTAGGTTTAGGGTGAGGGTGAAGGTGAGGGTTAGTATTAGGGCTAGGACTAGGGCTAGTGTTAGGCTTACGGCTAGGGCTAGGGCCTGGGCTTGGGCCAGGGTTAGGGTTAGCGTTACGGCTAGGGCTAGGGATAAGATTAGGGTTAGGGTTAGAGTTAGAGTTTGCACTAGGGCTAGGGCTGGGCTACGCTTAGGGTTAGGACTCGGACTCGGACTCGGACTAGGACTACTTCTAGGGCTAAGGCTATGCTAGGCCAAGGCCGAGGGCTAGGACTGGGGCTAGGGGTAGGGGTAGGGGCACAGCGAGGGATAGGGCTAGGGCTAGGGTTAAGCTTAAGGTTAGTATTTGGCTAGTGCTAGTGCTAGATCTAGGGTTAGGGTTAAGGTTAGTGTTAGGGTTAGGGTTAGGTTTTAGGGCCAGGTTTAGGGCTAGGGCTGGGCTAAGGTTAGGGCTACGGTTAGGCCTCGGGCTAGTGCTAGGCCGAGGGCTAGGACAAGGACTAGGACTAGGACTAGGACTAGGACTAGGACTAGGACTAGGACTAGGACTAGGACTAGGACTAGGACTAGGACTAGGACTAGGGTAGGACTAGGACGAGGACTAGGACGAGGACTAGGACTAGGACTAGGACTAGGACTACGACTAGGGATAGGGATAGGGATAGGGATAGGGATAGGGATAGGGATAGGGATAGGGATAGGGATAGGGATAGGGATAGGGATAGGGATAGGGATAGGGATAGGGATAGGGATAGGGATAGGGCTAAGGCTAGGGCTAGGGCTAGGGCTAGGGCTAGGGCTACGCTAGGGCTCGTGCTAGAGGAAGGGCTAGGCCTAGGCCTAGGCCTAGGCCTAGGCCTAGGCCTAGTACTACAAATATGGCTATGGCTAAAACTCGGGCTCTGGCTTATAGTCGGGCTCGGGTTCGGGCTAGGATTAGGCTTACAGCCAGGGTTTGGGTTAGGGCTATTGCGAGGACTAGGGCCAGGTCACGGCTAGGGTTAGGGTGAGGGAGAAGGTGAGGGTTAGTATTAGTGATAGGGCTACGGCTTGGGCTTGGGCTTGGGCTAGGGCTAGGGCTAGGGCTAGGGCTAGGGATAAGATTAGGGTTAGGGTTAGGGTTAGAGTTTGCACTAGGGCTAGGGCGGGGCTACGGTTAGGTTTAGGGCTAGGACTAGGACTATGACTAGAGCTAGGGCTAGGGCTAGGGCTAGGGCTAGGGCTAGGGCTAGGGCTAGGGCTAGGGCTAGGGCTAGGGCTAGGGCTAGGGCTAGGGCTAGGATTAGGCCTAGGCCTAGTGCTACGATTATGGCTATGGGTAAAGCTCGTGCTCGGGCTTGGGCTTGGGCTCAGGCTCGGGCTCGGGCTAGGATTTGGCTTAGGGCCAGGGTTAGGGTTAGGGCTATTGCAAGGACTAGGGCCGGGCTAGGGCTAGGGTTAGGGTGAGGGTGAAGGTGAGGGTTAGTATTAGGGCTACGGCTAGGGCGAGAGCTAGGGCGAGGGCGAGGGCTAGGGCTAGGGCCAGGACTAGTGTTAGGCTTAGGGCTAGGGCTACGGCTAGGGCTTGGGCTTGGGCCAGGATTAGGGTTAGGGTTAGGGCTAGGGATATGATTAGGCTTAGGGTTAGGGTTAGAGTTTGCACTAGGGCTAGGGCTGGGCTACGGTTAGGGTTAGGACTAGGACTAGGACTAGGACTAGGACTAGGACTAGGACTAGGACTAGGACTAGGACTAGGACAAGGACTAGGACTAGGACTAGGACTAGGACTAGGACTAGGACTAGGATTAGGACTAGGACTACTTCCAGGGCTAGGGCTATGCTAGGCCTAGGCCGAGGGCTAGACCTGGACTAGGGGTAGGGGTAGGGCTACGGTTAAGCTTAAGGTTAGTGTTAGGGTTAGGGTTAGCTTTTAGGGCCAGGTTAGGGCTAGGGTTAGGGCTATGGCTATGGCTAGGCCATGGGCTAGGACTAGGACTAGGACTAGGGCTAGGGCTAGGGCTAGGGCTAGGGCTAGGGCTAGGGCTAGGGCTAGGGCTAGAGATAGGGATAGGGATAGGGATAGTGATAGGGATAGGGATAGGGCTTGTGCTTGGGCCAGGGTTAGGTTTAGGGTTAGGGCTAGGGATAATATTAGGGTTAGGTTTAGGTTTAGAGTTTGCACTATGGCTATGGTTAAAGCTCGGGCTCGGGCTTATGCTCGGGGTCGGGCTAGGATTAGGCTTAGGGGGAGGGTTAGGGTTAGGGCTATTGCAAGGACTAGGGCCAGGCCAGGGCTAGGGTTAGGGTGAGGGTCAAGGTGAGGGTTAGTATTAGGGCTACGGCTACGGCTAGGGCTAGGGCTAGGGCTAGGGCTAGGTCCAGGGCTAGTGTTAGGCTTAGGGCTAGGGCTAGGGCTAGGGCTAGGGCTTGGGCTTGGGCCAGGGTTAGGGTTAGGGTTAGGTCTAGGGATATGATTAAGCTTAGGGTTAGGGTTAGAGTTTGCACTAGAGCTAGGGCTGGGGTCCGGTTAGGGTTAGGACTAGGACTAGGACTAGGACTAGGACTAGTACTAGGACTAGGACTAGGACTAGGACTAGGACTAGGACTAGGACTAGGACTAGGACTAGGACTAGGACTAGGACTAGGACTAGGACTAGGACTAGGACTAGGACTAGGTTAGGACTAGGACTAGGAGTACTTCTATGGCTAGGGGTATGCTAGGCCTAGGCCGAGGGCTAGGGCTGGGGCTAGGGGTAGGGGTAGGGGTACAGCGAGTGATAGGGCTAGGGCTAGGGCTAGAGTTAAGCTTAAGGTTAGTGTTAGGGTTAGGGTTAGCTTTTAGGGCGAGGGCGAGGGCGAGGGCTAGGGCTAGGGCCAGGGCTAGTGTTAGGCTTAGGGCTAGGGCTACGGCTAGGGCTTGGGCTTGGTCCAGGATTAGGGTTAGGGCTAGGGATATGATTAGGGTTAGGGTTAGAGTTTGCACTAGGGCTAGGCTGGGCTACGGTTAGGGTTAGGACTAGGACTAGGACTAGGACTAGGACTAGGACTAGGACTAGGACTAGGACTAGGACTAGGACTAGGACTAGGACTAGGACTAGGACTACTTCTAGGGCTAGGGCTATGCTAGGCCTAGGCCGAGGGCTAGGGCTGGGGCTAGGGCTAGGGCTAGGGCTACGGTTAAGCTTAAGGTTAGTGTTAGGGTTAGGGTTAGCTTTTAGGGCCAGGTTAGGGCTAGGGTTAGGGCTAGGGCTATGGCTAGGCCAAGGGCTAGGACTAGGACTAGGACTAGGACTAGGACTAGGACTAGGACTAGGACTAGGACTAGGACTAGGACTAGGACTAGGACTAGGACTAGGGCTAGGGCTAGGGCTAGGGCTAGGGCTAGGGCTAGGGATAGAGATAGGGATAGGGATAGGGCTTGTGCTTGGGCCAGGGTTAGGGTTAGGGTTAGGGCTAGGGATAATATTAGGTTTAGGTTTAGGTTTAGAGTTTGCACTATGGCTATGGCTAAAGCTCGGGCTCGGGCTTATGCGCGGGGTCGGGCTAGGATTAGGCTTAGGGGGAGGGTTAGGGTTAGGGCTATTGCAAGGACTAGGGCCAGGCCAGGGCTAGGGTTAGGGTGAGGGTGAAGGTGAGGGTTAGTATTAGGGCTACGGCTACGGCTAGGGCTAGGGCTAGGGCTAGGGCTAGGGCTAGGGCTAGGGCCAGGGCTAGTGTTAGGCTTAGGGCTAGGGCTAGGGCTAGGGCTAGGGCTAGGGCTTGGGCTTGGGCCAGGGTTAGGGTTAGGGTTAGGGTTAGGGTTAGGGCTTGGGATATGATTAAGCTTAGGGTTAGGGTTAGAGTTTGCACTAGGGCTAGGGCTGGGCTACGGTTAGGGTTAGGACTAGGACTAGGACTAGGACTAGGACTAGTACTAGTACTAGTACTAGTACTAGTACTAGGACTAGGACTAGGACTAGGACTAGGACTAGGACTAGGACTAGGACTAGGACTAGGACTAGCACTAGCACTAGGATTAGGACTAGGACTAGGACTAGGACTACTTCTATGGCTAGGGGTATGCTAGGCCTAGGCCGAGGGCTAGGGCTGGGGCTATGGGTAGGGTTAGGGGTACAGCGAGGGCTAGGGCTAGGGCTAGGTCTAGAGTTAAGCTTAAGGTTAGTGTTAGGGTTAGGGTTAGCTTTTAGGGCCAGGTTAGGGCTAGGGTTACGGCTAGGGCTATGGCTAGGCCAAGGGCTAGGACTAGGACTAGGACTAGGACTAGGACTAGGGATAGGGATAGGGATAGGGATAGGGATAGGGATAGGGATAGGGATAGGGATAGGGATAGGGATAGGGATAGGGATAGGGATAGGGCTTGGGCTTGGGCCAGGGTTAGGTTTAGGTTTAGGGCTAGGGATAAGATTAGGGTTAGGGTTAGGGTTAGAGTTTGCACTATGGCTATAGCTAAAGCTCGGGCTCGGGCTTATGCTCGGGCTCGGGGTCGGGCTAGGATTAGGCTTAGGGCCAGGGTTAGGGTTAGGGCTATTGCTAGGACTAGGGCCAGGTCAGGGCTAGGGTTAGGGTGAGGGAGAGGGAGAGGTGAGGGTTCGTATTAGGGCTAGGGCTAAGACTAGGGCTAGGGCTAGGGCTAGGGCTAGGGCTTGGGCTTGGGCCCAGGTTAGTTTTAGGGTTAGGGCTAGGGATATGATTAGGGTTAGGGTTCGGTTTAGAGTTTGCACTAGAGCTTGGGCTGGGCTACGGTTAGGACTAGGACTAGGACTAGGACTAGGACTAGGACTAGGACTAGGTCTAGGACTAGGACTAGGACTAGGACTAGGACTAGGACTAGGACTAGGACTAGGACTAGGACTAGGACTAGGACTAGGACTACTTCTATGGCTAGGGCTATGGTAGGCCTAGGCCGAGGGCTAGTGCTGGGTCTAGGGCTAGGGGTAGGGGTACGGCGAGGGATAGGTCTAGGTCTAGGTCTAGGGTTAAGCTTAATTTAGGATTGGGCTCGTGCTAGTGCTAGGGCTAGGGTTAGGGTTAAGGTTAGTGTTAGGTTTAGGGTTAGGGATAGGGTTAGATTTTAGGGCCAGGGTTAGGACTAGGGCTGGGCTAAGGTTATGGTTTGGGTTACGGTGAGGGTGAGGAAGAGGATTAGGGCTAGGGCAAGGGCGATGACTGGGCTAAGGTTTGGGTTAGGGTTAGGGTTAGGGTTAGGGTTAGGGTTAGGGTTAGGGTTAGGGTTAGGGTTAGGGTTAGGGTTAGGGTTAGGGTTAGGGTTAGGGTTAGGGTTAGGGTTAGGGTTAGGGTTAGGGTTAGGGTTAGGGTTAGGGTTAGTGTTAGTGTTAGGGTTAGGGTTAGGGTTAGGGCTAGAGCTAGGGCTTGGGCTCGAGCTCGGGCTAGGACTAGGGCTAGCGCTAGGGCTAGGGCTAGGGCTAGGGCTAGGGCTAGGGCTAGGCTTATGGCTAGGGCTAGTGTTAGGGTTACGGTCAGGGCGACGGGTTGGGCTACGGCTAGACACAGGGCTCAGCTAGCGTGAGGGTGAGGGTGAGGGTGAGGGCTAGGGCTTGGGCTAGGGCTAGGGCTAGGGCTAGGGTTTGGGTTAGGGTTAGGGTTAGGGTTAGGGTTAGGGTTAGCGTTAGCGTTAGCGTTAGCGTTAGCGTTAGGGCTAGGGTTAGGGTTAGGGCTAGGGCTATTGTAGGGCTAGGGCTATGGCTTGGGCTAGGCGTAGGTCTAAGGCTAGGGTTAGGGTTACGGTTAGGGCGACGGGTTGGGCTAGGGCTAAAGCCAGGGCTGAGCTAGCGTGAGGGTGAGGGTGAGGGTGAGGGTGAGGGCAAGGGCTAGGATTAAGGTTAGGGTGTGGTTTAGGCTTAGGCCTAGTGGTACGACTAGGGCTAGGGCTAGGGCTAGGGCTAGGGTTAGCCTTAGGGCTACAGCTTGGGCTTGGGCTAGGGTTAGGGTTAGAGTTAGGGCTAGGGATAAGATTAGGGTTAGGGTTTGGGTTAGCGTTTTCGTTAGCGCTAGCACTCGAGCGAGGGCTGGGCTAGGGTTACGGTTAGGACTAGGACTAGGACTAGGACTAGGCTGGGGTAGGATTAGGGTTAGGGGTACGGCGAGGGCTAGGGCTAGGGCTAGGGCTACGGCTAGGGTTACGGCTAGGGCTAGGGCTAGGGCTACAGCTAGACTTAGGCTTACGGCTCCGGCTCGGGCTCGGGCTTGGGTTACCTTTAGGGCGACGGGTTGGGCTACGGCTAGAGACAGGGCTCAGCTAGCGTGAGGGTGAGGGTGAGGGTGAGGGCTAGGGCTTGGGCTAGGGCTAGGGCTAGGGCTAGGGTTTGGGTTAGGGTTAGGGTTAGGGTTAGGGTTAGGGTTAGGGTTAGGGTTAGGGTTAGGGTTAGGGTTAGGGTTAGCGTTAGCGTTAGCGTTAGGGTTAGGGCTAGGGTTAGGGTTAGGACTAGGGCTATTGTAGGGCTATGGCTATGGCTTGGGCTAGGCGTAGGTCTAAGGCTAGGGTTAGGGTTACGGTTAGGGCGACGGGTTCGGCTAGGGCTAGAGCCAGGGCTGAGCTAGCTTGAGGGTGAGGGTGAGGGTGAGGGTGAGGGCAAGGGCTAGGATTAGGGTTAGGGTGTGGTTTAGGCTTAGGCGTAGTGGTACGACTAGGGCTAGGGCTAGGGCTAGGGCTAGGGTTAGCCTTAGGGCTACAGCTTGGGCTTGGGCTAGGGTTAGGGTTAGGGTTAGGGCTAGGGATAAGATTAGGGTTAGGGTTTGGGTTAGCGTTTTGGTTAGCGCTTGCACTCGAGCGAGGGCTGGGCTAGGGTTACGGTTAGGACTAGGACTAGGACTAGGCTGGGGTAGGATTAGGGTTAGGGGTACGGCGAGGGCTAGGGCTAGGGCTACGGCTAGGGTTATGGCTAGGGCTAGGGCTAGGGCTTGGGTTACCTTTAGAGTTATGGCTATGGCTAGGGCCTGCGGTGGGTTAGGGTTAGGGTTAGGGTTAATGTTAGGGTTAGGGTTAGGGTTAGGGTTAGGGTTATGGTTATGGTTAGGGTTAGGGTTAGGGTTAGGGTTAGGGTTAGGGTTAGGGTTAGGGTTAGGGTTAGGGTTAGGGTTAGGGTTAGGGTTAGGGTTAGGGTTAGGGCTAGGGCTAGGCCTAGGGCTACGACTACGACTAGGGCTAGGGCTAGGGCTAGGGCTAAGGCTCGGGCTCGGGCTAGGCTTAGGCTTTGGACTAAGACTAGGAATAGGGGTAAAGCTAGTGTTGGGTTTAGGGGTAGGGGCAGGGGTAGGGGTAGGGCCGTAGTGTTAGGGTAGGGGTAGGGGTAGGGGTTGGGGTAGGGGTAGGGGTAGGGGTAGGGGAAGGAGAAGGGTTAGCAGTAGCCGTAGGTTTAGGGTTAAGGTTAGGGTGAGGGTTATGCATACGGCTAAGGCTAGGGCTAGGGCTAGGGTTCGTGTTAGTGTTTGTGTTATGGTTCGGGCTACATTTCGGGCTAAGTTTAGGGTAGGCTTAGGTTTAGGGATACGACTATGGTTAGGGCTAGGGCTAGGGCTAGGGCTTGGGCTAGGGCTAGGGCTAGGGCTAAGTCTAGTGCTAGTGCTAGGGCTACGGCTAGGGCTAGGGCTAGGCCTAGGCCTAGGCCTAGGCATAGGCATAGGCTTAGGACTAGGAATAGGAATAGGGCTAGAGCTAGGATTTGGGTTAGGGCTAGGGCTAGGGCTAGGGTTAGGGCTATCGTCAGCGCTAGGGCTAATGCTGCGGCTAGTGCTAGTCCTAGTGCTAGTGCTAGGGCTAGGGCTCCGGCTCGGGCTCCGGCTCGGGCTCGGCCTCCGGCTGGATTACGGTTGGGGGTCGGGTAAGGGTGAGGGTGAGGGTGAGGGTGACGGTTAGGATGAGGGTTAGGGCTAGGGCTAGGGCTAGGGCTAATGCTGGGCTAAGGTTAGGGTTTGGGTTAGGTTTAGGTTTAGGGGTACGGTTAGGGTTAAGATTAGGGTTAGGGTTAGGTTTAGGGTTAGGGTTAGGGTTAGGGTTAGGGCTAGGGCTAGGGCTAGGGCTAGGGCTAGGGCTAGGGCTAGGGCTAGGGACAGAGACAGGCATAGGGATAGGGATAGGGATAGAGTTAGGGCTAGGGCTAGGGCTAGGGCTAGGCTAAGGGCTAGTGCTAGGGCTAGGCTTAGGGCTACGGGTTTGGCTAGATCTAGAGCCAGGGCTGAGCTAGGGTTTGGGTGAATGAGAGGGTTAGGGATCGGGATAGGGCTAGGGATAGGGCTAGGGATAGGGCTAGGGTTCGTGTTAGTGTTTGTGTTATGGTTCGGGCTACGGTTCGGGCTAAGTTTAGGATAGGCTGAGGTTTAGGGCTACGACTAGGGTTAGGGCTAGGGCTATGGCTAGGGCTAGGGCTTGGGCTAGGGCTAAGCCTAGTGCTAGGCCTAGGGCTAGGGCTAGGGCTAGGCATAGGCATAGGCATAGGCTTAGGACTAGGAGTAGGAATAGGGCTAGAGCTAGGGTTTGGGTTAGGGCTAGGGCTAGGGCTAGGGTTAGGGCTATCGTCAGCGCTAGGGCTAATGCTGCGGCTAGTGCTAGTCCTAGTGCTAGTGCTAGGTCTCCGGCTCGGGCTCGGGCTCGGGCTCGGGCTCGGGCTGGTTTACGGTTGGGGGTCGGGTAAGGGTGAGGGTGAGGGTGAGGGTGAAGGTTAGGATGAGGGTTAGGGCTAGGGCAAGGGCTAGGGCTAATGCTGGGCTAAGGTTAGGGTTTGGGTTAGGGTTAGGTTTAGGGGTACGGTTAGGGTTAAGATTAGGGTTAGGGTTAGGGTTAGGATTAGGGTTAGGGTTAGGGCTAGGGCTAGGGCTAGGGCTAGGGCTAGGGCTAGGGCTAGGGCTAGGGCTAGGGACAGGGACAGGCATAAGGATAGGGATAGGGATAGGGATAGGGGTAGAGTTAGGGCTAGGGCTAGGGCTAGGCTTAGGGCTACGGGTTTGGCTAGATCTAGAGCCAGGGCTGAGCTAGGGTGTGGGTGAATGAGAGGTTTAGGGATAGGGATAGGGATAGGGATAGGGATAGGGATAGGGATAGGGATAGGGATAGGGATAGGGATAGGGATAGGGATAGGGATAGGGATAGGGATAGGGATAGGGATAGGGATAGGGATACGGATAGGGATACGGATACGGATACGGATAGGGATACGGATACGGATACGGATAGGGATAGGCCAAGGCCTAGTGCTACTACGAGGGCTTGGGCTAGGGCTTGGGCTTGGCCTCGGGTTCGGGCTTGGCTAGGATTAGGCTTAGGGCTAGGGTTAGGTATAGGGTTAGGGCTATTCCTAGGACTAGGGCCAGGCCAGGCTAGGTTTAGGGTTAGGGTTAGGTTTACGGCTAAGGATAGGGTTAGGGAGAATGTGAGGTTTAGTATTAGGGCTAGGGTTAGGGTTAGGGTTAGGGCTAGGGCTATGGTTAGTGTTAGTGTTAGTGTTAGTGTTAGTGTTAGTGTTAGTGTTAGGGTTAGGGTTAGGGTTAGGTTTAGGGTTAGGCATAGGGCTAGGGCTTGGGCTTGGGCTATGTTTAGGTTTAGGGTTAGGGTTAGGGCTAGGGCTAGGGATAAGATTAGGTTTAGGGTTAGGGTTAGCTTTTGTGTCAGCGCTAGCTCTAGGGCTAGGGCTGGGCTACGGTTAGGGTTAGGACTAGGACTAGGACTAGGACTACTTCTAGGGCTAGGGCTATGCTAGGCGTATTCCGAGAGCTAGGGCTGGGGCCAGGATTAGGGTTAAGTATACTGCGAGGGTTAGGGCTAGGGCTAGGGCTAGGCTTAGGGTTACGGTTAGGGTTAGGTTTTGGTTTAGGCCTAGGCCTAGAGCTACCACTAGGGCTCGGGCTCGGGCTCGGGCTCGGGCTAGGATTAGGCTTAGCACTAGGGTTAGGTTTCGGGATATTTCTACGTCTACGGCCAGAGCAGGGCTTGGGTTAGGGTGAGGGAGAAGGTGAGGGTTAGTGTTAGGGATAGGGCTAGGGCTAGGCTTAGTGTTAGGGTTTGTGTTAGGGTTCCGGCTAGTGTTAGGGCTAGGGTTAGGCTTACGCTTAGGCTTACGCTTAGGGTTAGGGTTAGGCCTTGTGGTACGGCTAGGGCTAGGGCTAAAGCTAGGATCAGGGCTAGGCCTAGGGAAGGGCTGCGGCTATGGCTATGGCTAGGGCTAGGCCTAGGGCTAGGGCTAGGACTAGGACTAGGACTAGGACTAGGACTAGGACCAGGGCTAGGGCTAGGGCTAGGTCTAGGGCTAGGGCAAGGGCTACGCCTAGGGCTAGGGCTAGGGTTAGGGTTAGGATTAGGCCTAGGGCTAGTGCTACGATTATGGCTATGGCTAAAACTCGGTCTGGGGCTTGGGCTCGGTCTCGGGCTCAGGCTAGGATTTGGCTTAGGTCCAGGGTTTCGGTTAAGGCTATTGCTAGGACTAGGGCCAGGCCAGGGCTAGGGTGAGGGTGAGGTTGAAGTTGAGGGTTAGTATTCCGGCTAGGGCTAGGGCTAGGACTACGGCTAGGGCTCGGGCTAGGGCTAGGGCTAGTCCTAGGGCTAGGGCTAGGGCCAGAGCCAGGGCTAGGGCTAGAGCTAGGGCTAGGGCTAGTGTTAGGCTTAGGGCTAGGGCTAGGGCTTGGGCTTGGGCGGGGGTTAATTTTAGGGTTAGGGCTAGGGATAAGATTAGGGTTAGGGTTAGGGTTAGACTTTGCACTAGGGCTAGGGCTGGGCTACAGTTAGGGTTAGGACTAGGACTAGGACTAGGACGAGGACTACTTCTAGGGCTAGGGTTATGCTAGGCCTAGGCCGAGGGCTAGGACTGGGACTAGGGGTAGGCGTAGGGGTACGGCGAGGGATAGGGCTAGGGCTAGGGTTAAGCTTAAGGTTAGGATTGTGCTAGTGCTAGTGCTAGTGCTAGAGGAAGGTTTAGTGTTAAGGTTAGGGTTAGGGTTAGGGTTAGGTTTTAGTTCCAGGGTTAGGGCTAGGGCTGGGCTAAAGTTAGGGCTAGGGTTAGGCCTAGGGATAGGGATAGGCCGAGGGCTAGGACAAGGACTAGGACTAGGACTAGGACTAGGACTAGGACTAGGACTACGACTACGAATAGGACTAGGACTACTTCAAGGGCTAGGGCTAGGGCTAGGGCTAGGGCGAGGGCTAGGGCGAGGGCGAGGGCGAAGGCGAGGGCTAGGCCTAGTGCTACGAATATGGCTATGGCTAAAGGTCGGGCTCGGGCTTATGCTCGAGCTCGGGCTAGGGCTAGGATTAGGCTTAGGGCGAAGGGTTAGGGTTAGGGCTATTGCTAGGACTAGGGCCAGGTCAGGGATAGGGTGAGGGTGAGGGAGAAGGTGAGGGTTAGTATTAGGGCTAGGGCTAGGGCTAGGGCTAGGGCTAGGGCTAGGGCTAGGGCTAGGGCTAGGGCTAGGGCTAGGGCTAGGGCTAGGGCTAGGGCTAGGGCTAGGGCTAGGGCTAGGGCTAGGGCTAGGGCTAGGGCTAGGGCTAGGGCTAGGGCTTGGGCTAGGCTTGGGCTTGGGCCAGGGTTAGGTTTAGGTTTAGGGCTAGGGATAAGATTAGGGTTAGGGTTAGGGTTAGAGTTTGCACTAGGGCTAGGGCTGGGCTACGGTTAGGGTTAGGACTAGGAATAGGAATAGGAATAGGACTAGGACTAGGACTAGGACTAGGACTAGGTCTAGGACTAGGACTCGGACTAGGGCTAGGGCTAGAGCTAGGGCTAGGGCTAGGGCTAGGGCTAGGGCTAGGGCTAGGGTTAGTGTTACGATTAGGCCTACGGCTCGGGCTCGGGCTCGGGTTACCTTTAGAGTTATGGCTATGGCTAGGGCCTAGGGGTAGGGGTAGGGTTAGGGTTAGAGTAAGGGTTAGGGTTAGGGCTAGGCCTAGGGCTCCAACTAGGGCTAGGGCTAGTGCTAGGTCTAAGGCGAGGGCTACGGCTAGGCTTAGGCTTTGGACTAAGACTAGGAAAAGGGCTAGAGCTAGGGTTGGGTTTAGGTTTAGGGTTAGGGTTACGGTTAGGGGCAGGGGCAGGCGTAGGGGTAGGGGAAGGGGAAGGGGTAGGGGTAGGGGTAGGGGTAGGGGTAGGGTAGGGGTAGCGGTAGGGGTAGCGGTAGGGGTAGCGGTAGGGTAAGGGTTAGGGTTAGGGTTAGGGTTAGGGTTATGGCTTCGGCTAAAGATAAGGCTAGGGCTAGGGCTAGGGCTAGGGCTAGGGCTAGGGCTAGGGCTAGGGCTAGGGTTTGTGTTATGGTTCGGGCTATGGTTTGGGCTCGGGCTCGGGCTAGAATTAGGCATAGGGCCAGGGTTAGGTTTAGGGCTATTGCTAGGACTAAGGCCAGGCCATGGCTAGGGTGAGGGTGAGGGTGAAAGTGAGGGTTAGTGTTAGGGCTAGGGCTAGGGCTAGGGCTAGGGCTAGGGCTAGGGCTAGGGTTAGGGCTAGGGTTAGGGTTAGGGTTAGGGTTAGGGTTAGGGTTAGGGTTAGGGTTAGGGTTAGGGTTAGGGTTAGGGTTAGGGTTAGGGTTAGGGTTAGGGTTAGGGTTAGGGTTAGGGTTAGGGTTAGGGTTAGGGTTAGGGTTAGGGTTAGGGTTAGGGTTAGGGTTAGGGTTAGGGTTAGGGGGAATGTGAGTTTTAGTATTAGGGCTGGGGCTAGGGCTAGGGCTAGGGCTGGGGCTAGGGCCTAGGCTAGGGTTAGGGTTAGAGTTACGGTTAGGGTTATGGTTAGGGTTAGGGTTAGTTTTAGGGTTAGTTTTAGGGTTAGTTTTAGGGTTAGGGTTAGTTTTAGGGTTAGGGTTAGGGTTAGGGTTAGGGTTAGGGTTAGGGTTAGGGTTAGGGTTAGGGTTAGGGTTAGGGTTAGGGTTAGGGTTAGGGCTTGGACAAGGTTAGGGTTAGGTTTAGCGCGACGGCTAGGGATATGGCCAGGGCTAGGGCTAGGGCTAGGGATATGGCTAGGGCTAGGGCTAGGGCAAGGGCAAGGGCAAGGGCAAGGGCTAGGGCAAGGGCTAGGGCTAGGGCTAGGGCTAGGGCTAGGGCTAGGGCTAGGGCTAGGCTTAGGGCTACGGCTAGGGTTTCGGCTTGGGCTAGGGTTAGGGGTAGGGCTAGGGATAAGATTAGGGTTAGGGTTAGGGTGAACGTTTGCGTTACCGCTAGCGCTAGCACTAGGGCTAGGACTGGGCTAGGGTTAGGGTTAGGTCTAATGCTAGGGCTAGGGTTAGGGCTAGGGCTTGGGCTAGGGCTAGGGTTAGGATTAGGCCTAGGCCTAGGCCTAGGCCTAGTGCTATGACTATGGATATGGCTAAAACTCGGGCGAGGGCTCGGGCAAGGGCTAGGGCTAGGATTACGCGTTGGGCTAGGGTTAGGGTTAGATCTATTGCTAGGACTAGGGTCAAGCCAGGGCTAGGGTGGGGGTGAGGGTGAAGGTGAGGGTTAGTGATAGGGCTAGGGTTAAGTTTGGGTTAGGGTTAGGGTTAGGGTTAGGGTTAGGGTTAGGGTTAGGGTTAGGGTTAGGGTTAGGGTTAGGGTTAGGGTTAGGGTTAGGGTTAGGGTTAGGGTTAGTGTTTTGGTTAGGTATAGGCTTATGCTTATGCTTAGGCTTAGGCATAGGCTTAGGGTTAGTGTTAGTGTTAGCTTTAGGGTTAGGGCTTGGATAAGGTTAGTGTTAGTGTTAGGGCGAGGGTTAGCGCGAGGGTTAGCGCGAGGGTTAGGGCTCGGGCTCGGGCTAGGTTAAGGATTAGGCCTAGGATTAGGCCTAGTGCTACGACTATGGCTATGGCTAAAACTCGGTGGAGGACTCGGGCTCGGTCTAGGATTAGGTGTAGGGCTAGGGTTAGGGTTAGCTCTATTGCTATTACTAGGGCCAGGCCAGGGCTAGGGTGAGGGTGATTGTGAAGGTGAGGGTTAGTGTTAGGGCTAGGGCTAGGGCTAGAGTTAGGGCTAGGGGTAGGGGTAGGGGTAGGGGTAGGGGTAGGGGTAGGGGTAGGGGTAGGGGTAGGGGTAGGGGTAGGGGTAGGGGTAGGGGTAGGGGTAGAGTTAGGGTTAGGGTTAGGGTTAGGGTTAGGGTTAGGGTTAGGGTTAGGGTTAAGTTTAGGGTTAGGGTTAGGGTTAGGGTTAGTTTTAGGGTTAGGGTTAGGGTTAGGGTTAGGGTTAGGGTTAGGGTTAGGGTTAGGGTTAGGGTTAGGGTTAGAGTTAGGGTTAGGGTTAGGGCTAGGGCTAGGGCTAGGTCTAGGGCTAGGGCTAGGGCTAGGGCTAGGGCTAGGGCTAGGGCTAGGCCTAGGGCTAGGGCTAGGGCTAGGTTTTGTTGGGTTTGTGTTATGGTTAGGTATAGGCTTAGGCTTATGCTTAGGCTTAGGCATAGGCTTAGGGTTAGTGTTAGTGTTAGCTTTAGGGTTAGTGGTAGTGGTAGTGGTAGTGGTAGTGCTAGTGCTAGTGCTAGTGCTAGATCTAGTGCTAGATCTAGATCTAGTGCTAGTGCTAGTGGTAGTGCTAGTGCTAGGGCAATAACAAGGGCAAGGGCTAGTGCTAGAACTAGGGTTTGGGTTAGGGCTAGGGCTAGGGCTAGCGTCAGGGCTTGGGCTAGGCCTAGGGCTGCGTCTAGGCCTAGGGCTACTGCTAGGGCTAGGGCTCGGGCTGGCCTTAGGTGTGGGGTTGGGATAGGGTTAGGGTTAGGGTTAGGGTTAAGGTTAGGGTTAGGGTTAGGGTTAGGGTTAGGGTAAGGGTTAGGGTTAGGGTTAGGGTTAGGGTTAGGGTTAGGGTTAGGGTTAGGGTTAGGGTTAGGGTTAGGGTTAGGGTTAGGGTTAGGGTTATGTATACGCTTAGGTTTATGAGTAGGGCTATGGCTAGGTTTAGGGTTTAGGTTTGTGTTAGGGTAAAGGATAGGCTTAGGCTTAGGTTTAGGCTTAGGCTTAGGCTTAGATTTAGGCTTAGGTTTAGGTTTAGGTTTGGGTTTAGGGTTAGGGTTAGGGTTAGGGTTAGGGTTAGGGTTAGGGTTAGGGTTAGGGTTAGGGTTAGGGTTAGGGTTAGGGTTAGGGTTAGGGTTAGGGTTAGGGTTAGGGCTTGGATAAGGTAAGGGTTAGGGTTAAGGCGAGGGATAGCGCGAGGTTTAGGGCTAGGGCTAGGGCTAGGGCTAAAGCTAGGGCTAGGGGTAGGGCTAGGGCTAGGGCTAGGGCTAGGGCTAGGGCTAGGGCTAGGGCTGCGGCTAGTGCTAGTGCTAGTGCTAGGGTTCGGGCTCGGGCTCGGGCTGGGCTAAGGTTAAGGTCGCGCTAAACCTAACCCTAACATTATCCAAGCCCTAACCCTAACCCTAACCCTAACCCTAACCCTAACCCTAACCCTAACCCTAACCCTAACCCTAACCCTAACCCTAACCCTAACCCTAACCCTAACCCTAACCCTAACCCTAACCCTAACCCTAACCCTAACCCTAACCCTAACCCTAACCCTAACCCTAACCCTAACCCTAACCCTACCCTAACCCTAATCCTAAACCAAACCCTAACCTAACCCAAACCCAAACCCTAACGTTAGCCCAGTCATAGCCCTAGCCCTAGCACTAACCCTCTCCCTCACCCTAACCCTCTAACTGTCCCTCTCCCTCTCCCTCACCCTCACCGTAACAAAAACCCTAAACGTAGTACAGCCCTAGCCCTAACCCTGGCCCTAATACCTATCCCTATCACTAACCCTAAACCTAAACCTAACCCTTGCACTAGGACTAGCCCAATCCTAACCTTCATCTTAACCCTAGCCCTAGCCCTCGCCGTACACCTAACCCTTATCCTGGCGCCAGCCCTAGTGCTCGGAATAGGCCTAGCATAGCCCTAGCCCTAGAAGCTGTCCAAGTCCTAGTCCTAACCCTAACCCTAACCCAGCCTTAGCCTTATCCCTAGTGCTAACGCTAACGCTAATGCTAACACTAACGCTAACGCTAACGCTAACCCTAGTCTTATCCCTAGGCCTAACCCTAACCCTAAACCTTGCCCAAGCCCAAGCCCTAGCCCTAACCCTAACCCTAACCCTAGCCCTATCCCTATCCCTAGTCGTAGCACTAGGCCTAGGCCTAAACCAAACCCTAACCCTATCCCTATCCCTATCCCTATCCCTATCCCTATCCCTATCCCTATCCCTATCCCTATCCCTATCCCTATCCCTATCCCTATCCCTATCCCTATCCCTATCCCTATCCCTATCCCTATCCCTATCCCTATCCCTATCCCTATCCCTATCCCTATCCCTATCCCTATCCCTATCCCTATCCCTATCCCTATCCCTATCCCTATCCCTATCCCTATCCCTATGCCTATGCCTATGCCTATGCCTATCCCTATCCCTAGCTCTAGCCCTAGCCCTCAACCTCACGCTAGCTCAGCCCTGCCTCTAGCCCTAGCCCAACCCGTCGCCCTAACCCTAACCATAACACTAGCCCTAGCCCTAGCCCTAAGCCTAGCCCTAGCCCTAGCCCTAGCCCTAGCCCTAGCCCTAGCCCTAGCCCTCACCCTCACCCTCACCCTCTCCCTCTCCCTCACCCTCACCCTAACCCAAAGCCTAACCTTAGCCCAGCCCTAGCACTAACCCTTGCCCTAAAACCTAACACTCACCCTAACACTAACTCTAACAGTAACCCTAACCCAAACCCTAACCCTAACCCTAGCCCTAGCACTAACCCTAGCCCAATCCGAACCTTAAGCTTAACCCTAGCCCTAGCCCTAGCCCTCGCCGTACCCCTAACCCTAATCCTACCCCAGCCCTAGCCCTCGGCCTAGGCCTAGCATAGCCCTAGCCCTAGAAGTAGTCCTAGTCCTAGTCCTAGTCCTAGTCCTAGTCCTAGTCCTAGTCCTAGTCCTAGTCCTAGTCCTAGTCCTAGTCCTAGTCCTAACCCTAACCCTAGCCCAGCCCTAGCTCTAGTGCTAGCGCTAGCGCTAAAGCAAACGCTAACGCAAACGCTAACCCTAATCTTATCCCTAGCCCTAACCCTAACCCTAACCCTAGCCCAAGCCCAAGCCCTAGCCCTAAGGCTAACCCTAGCCCTAGCCCTAGTCGTACCACTAGGCCTAAACCTAAACCAAACCCTAACCCTAATCCTAACCCTAGCTGTAGCCCCAGCCCTCACCCTCACCCTCACGCTAGCTCAGCCCTGGCTCTAGCCCTAGCCCAACCCGTCGCCCTAACCGTAACCCTAAGCCTAGCCTTAGCCCTATGGCCAGAGGAAAGCTAGGGTGAGGGTGAAGTTGAGGGTTAGGGCTAGGGCTAGGGCTAGGGCTAGGGCTAGGGCTAGGGCTACGGCTACGGCTAGGATTAGGCTTACGGCTCGGGCTCGGGCTCGGGTTACCTTTAGAGTTATGGCTATGGCTAGGGCCTAGGGTTAGGGGTAGGGTTAGGGTTAGAGGAAGGGTTAGGGTTACGGCTAGGCCTAGGGCTCCAACTAGGGCTAGGGCTAGTGCTAGGTCTAAGGCTAGGGCTACGGCTAGGCTTAGGCATTGGACTAAGACTAGGAAAAGGGCTAGAGCTAGGGTTGGGTTTAGGGTTAGGGTTAGGGTTACGGTTAGGGGCAGGGGCAGGGGCAGGCGTAGTGGTAGGGGTAGGAGTACGGGTAGGGGTAGGGGTAGGGGTAGGGGTAGGGGTAGGGGTAGGGGTAGGGGTAGGGGTAGGGGTAGGGGTAGGGGTAGGGGTAGGGGTAGGGGTAGGGTAGGGGTAGGGGTAGGGGTAGCGGTAGGGTTAGGGGTAGGGTAAGGGTTAGGGTTAGGGTTATGGCTTAGGCTAAAGATAAGGCTCGGGCTAGGGCTCGGGCTCGGGCTCGGGCTAGGGTTTGTGTTATGGTTCGGGCTATGGTTTGGGCTCGGGCTCGGGCTAGAATTAGGCATAGGGCCAGGGTTAGGTTTAGGGCTATTGCTAGGACTAAGGCCAGGCCATGGCTAGGGTGAGGGTGAGGGTGAAAGTGAGGGTTAGTGTTAGGGCTAGGGCTAGGGTTAGGGTGAGGGTTAGGGTTAGGGTTCGGGTTCGGGTTCGGGTTTGGGTTCGGGTTCGGGTTCGGGTTCGGGTTCGGGTTCGGGTTCGGGTTCGGGTTCGGGTTCGGGTTCGGGTTCGGGTTCGGGTTCGGGTTAGGGTTAGGGTTAGGGTTAGGGTTAGGGTTAGGGTTAGGGTTAGGGTTAGGGTTAGGGTTAGGGTTAGGGTTAGGGTTAGGGTTAGGGTTAGGGCTTGGATAAGGTTAGGGTTAGGGTTAGGGCGAGGGATAGCGCGAGGTTTAGGGCTAGGGCTAGGGCTAGGGCTAAAGCTAGGGCTAGGGGTAGGGCTAGGGCTAGGGCTAGGGCTAGGGCTAGGGCTGCGGCTAGTGCTAGTGCTAGTGCTAGGGTTCGGGCTCGGGCTCGGGCTGGGCTAAGGTTAAGGTCGCGCTAAACCTAACCCTAACATTATCCAAGCCCTAACCCTAACCCTAACCCTAACCCTAACCCTAATCCTAACCCTAACCCTAACCCTAACCCTAACCCTAACCCTAACCCTAACCCTAACCCTAACCCTAACCCTAACCCTAACCCTAACCCTAACCCTAACCCTAACCCTAACCCTAACCCTACCCTAACCCTAATCCTAAACCAAACCCTAACCTAACCCAAACCCAAACCCTAACGTTAGCCCAGTCATAGCCCTAGCCCTAGCACTAACCCTCTCCCTCACCCTAACCCTCTAACTGTCCCTCTCCCTCTCCCTCTCCCTCTCCCTCTCCCTCTCCCTCACCCTCACCGTAACAAAAACCCTAAAGGTAGTACAGCCCTAGCCCTAACCCTGGCCCTAAAACCTATCCCTATCACTAACCCTAACCCTAAACCTAACCCTTGCACTAGGACTAGCCCAATCCTAACCTTCATCTTAACCCTAGCCCTAGCCCTCGCCGTACACCTAACCCTTATCCTGGCGCCAGCCCTAGTGCTCGGAATAGGCCTAGCATAGCCCTAGCCCTAGAAGCTGTCCAAGTCCTAGTCCTAACCCTAACCCTAACCCAGCCTTAGCCTTATCCATAGTGCTAACGCTAACGCTAATGCTAACACTAACGCTAACGCTAACGCTAACCCTAATCTTATCCCTAGGCCTAACCCTAACCCTAAACCTTGCCCAAGCCCAAGCCCTAGCCCTAACCCTAACCCTAACCCTATCCCTATCCCTATCTCTAGTCGTAGCACTAGGCCTAGGCCTAAACCAAACCCTAACCCTATCCCTATCCCTATCCCTATCCCTATCCCTATCCCTATCCCTATCCCTATCCCTATCCCTATCCCTATCCCTATCCCTATCCCTATCCCTATCCCTATCCCTATCCCTATCCCTATCCCTATCCCTATCCCTATCCCTATCCCTATGCCTATCCCTATGCCTATGCCTATGCCTATGCCTATGCCTATGCCTATGCCTATGCCTATGCCTATGCCTATGCCTATGCCTATCCCTAGCCCTAGCTCTAGCCCTAGCCCTCACCCTCACGCTAGCTCAGCCCTGCCTCTAGCCCTAGCCCAACCCGTCGCCCTAACCCTAACCATAACACTAGCCCTAGCCCTAAGCCTAGCCCTAGCCCTAGCCCTAGCCCTAGCCCTAGCCCTAGCCCTAGCCCTAGCCCTAGCCCTAGCCCTAGCCCTAGCCCTAGCCCTAACCCTCTCCCTCTCCCTCTCCCTCACCCTAACCCAAAGCCTAACCTTAGCCCAGCCCTAGCACTAACCCTTGCCCTAAAACCTAACACTCACTCTAACACTAACCCTAACAGTAACCCTAACCCAAACCCTAACCCTAACCCTAGCCCTAGCACTAACCCTAGCCCAATCCGAAGCTTAAGCTTAACCCTAGCCCTAGCCCTAGCCCTCGCCGTACCCCTAACCCTAATCCTACCCCAGCCCTAGCCCTCGGCCTAGGCCTAGCATAGCCCTAGCCCTAGAAGTAGTCCTAGTCCTAGTCCTAGTCCTAGTCCTAGTCCTAGTCCTAGTCCTAACCCTAACCCTAGCCCAGCCCTAGCTCTAGTGCTAGCGCTAGCGCTAACGCAAACGCTAACCCAAACCCTAACCCTAATCTTATCCCTAGCCCTAACCCTAACCCTAACCCTAGCCCAAGCCCAAGCCCTAGCCCTAAGGCTAACCCTAGCCCTAGCCCTAGTCGTACCACTAGGCCTAAACCTAAACCAAACCCTAACCCTAATCCTAACCCTAGCCGTAGCCCCAGCCCTCACCCTCACCCTCACGCTAGCTCAGCCCTGGCTCTAGCCCTAGCCCAACCCGTCGCCCTAACCGTAACCCTAAGCCTAGCCTTAGCCCTACGGCCAGAGGAAAGCTAGGGTGAGGGTGAAGTTGAGGGTTAGTGTTAGGGCTAGGGCTAGGGCTAGGGCTAGGGCTAGGGCTACGGCTAGGATTAGGCTTACGGCTCGGGCTCGGGCTCGGGTTACCTTTAGAGTTATGGCTATGGCTAGGGCCTAGGGTTAGGGGTAGGGTAAGGGTTAGAGTAAGGGTTAGGGTTAGGGCTAGGCCTAGGGCTCCAACTAGGGCTAGGGCTAGTGCTAGGTCTAAGGCTAGGGCTACGGCTAGGCTTAGGCTTTGGACTAAGACTAGGAAAAGGGCTAGAGCTAGGGTTGGGTTTAGGGTTAGGGTTAGGGTTACGGTTAGGGGCAGGGGCAGGGGCAGGCGTAGTGGTAGGGGTAGGAGTAGGGGTAGGGGTAGGGGTAGGGGTAGGGGTAGGGGTAGGGGTAGGGGTAGGGGTAGGGGTAGGGTAGGGGTAGGGGTAGGGGTAGCGGTAGGGTTAGGGGTAGGGTAAGGGTTAGGGTTAGGGTTATGGCTTAGGCTAAAGATAAGGCTCGGGCTCGGGCTCGGGCTCGGGCTAGGGTTTGTGTTATGGTTCGGGCTATGGTTTCGGCTCGGGCTCGGGCTAGAATTAGGCATAGGGCCAGGGTTAGGTTTAGGGCTATTGCTAGGACTAAGGCCAGGCCATGGCTAGGGTGAGGGTGAGGGTGAAAGTGAGGGTTAGTGTTAGGGCTAGGGCTAGGGTTAGGGTGAGGGTTAGGGTTAGGGTTAGGGTTCGGGTTCGGGTTCGGGTTAGGGTTAGGGTTAGGGTTAGTGTTTTGGTTAGGTATAGGCTTAGGCTTATGCTTAGGCTTAGGCATAGGCTTAGGGTTAGTGTTAGTGTTATCTTTAGGGTCAGGGCTTGGATAAGGTTAGTGTTAGAGTTAGGGTGAGGTTTAGCGCGAGGGTTAGCGCGAGGGTTAGGGCTAGGGCTAGGGCTAGGTTAAGGATTAGGCCTAGGATTTGGCCTAGAGCTACGACTATGGCTATGGCTAAAACTCGGTGGAGGGCTCGGGCTCGGGCTAGGATTAGGTGTAGGGCTAGGGTTAGGGTTAGCTCTATTGCTATTACTAGGGCCAGGCCAGGGCCAGGGTGAGGGTGATTGTGAAGGTGAGGGTTAGTGTTAGGGCTAGGGCTAGAGTTAGGGCTAGGGGTAGGAATAGGGGTAGGGGTAGGGGTAGGGGTAGGGGTAGGGGTAGGGGTAGGGTTAGAGTATTAGGGTTAGGGTTAGGGTTAGGGTTAGGGTTAGGGTTAGGGTTAGGGTTAGGGTTAGGTTTAGGGCGAGGGCGAGGGCGAGGGCGAGGGCTAGGGCTAGGGCTAGGGCTAGGGCTAGGGCTAGGGCTAGGGCTAGGGCTAGGGCTAGGGCTAGGGCTAGGGCTAGGGCTAGGGCTAGGACTAGGGCTAGGGCTAGGGTTAGAGCTAGGTTTTGTTGGGTTTGTGTTATGGTTAGGTATAGGCTTATGCTTATGCTTAGGCTTAAGCATAGGCTTAGGTTTAGTGTTAGTGTTAGCTTTAGGGTTAGTGCTAGAGCTAGTGCTAGTGCTAATGCTAGTGCTAGTGCTAGGGCAAGGGCAAGGGCTAGTGCTAGTGCTAGGGCTAGGGCTAGAACTAGGGTTTGGGTTAGGGCTAGGGCTAGGGCTAGCGTCAGGGATTGGGCTAGGCCTAGGGCTGCGGCTAGGCCTAGGGCTACTGCTAGGGCTAGGGCTAGGGCTCCGGCTGGCCTTAGGTGTGGGGTTCGGTTAGGGTTAGGGTTAAGTTTAGGGTTAGAGTTAGGGTTAGGGTAAGGGCTAGGGTTAGGGTTAGGGTTAGGGTTAGGGTTAGGGTTAGGGTTAGGGTTAGGGTTAGGGCTTGGATAAGGTTAGGGTTAGGGTTAGGGCGAGGGATAGCGCGAGGTTTAGGGCTAGGGCTAGGGCTACGGCTAGGGCTAAAGCTAGGGCTAGGGATAGGGATTGGGCGAGGGCTAGGGCTAGGGCTGCAGCTAGTGCTAGTGCTAGTGCTAGTGCTAGGGTTCGGGCTCGGGCTCGGGCTGGGCTAATTTTAAGGTTGCGCTAAACCTAACCCTAACATTATCCAAGCCCTAACCCTAACCCTAACCCTAACCCTAACCCTAACCCTAACCCTAACCCTAACCCTAACCCTAACCCTAACCCTAACCCTAACCCTAACCCTAACCCTAACCCTAACCCTAACCCTAACCCTAACCCTAACCCTAACCCTAACCCTAACCCTAACCCTAACCCTAACCCTAACCCTAACCCTAACCCTAACCCTACCCTAACCCTAATCCTAAACCTAACCCTAACCTAACCCAAACCCAAACCCTAACCTTAGCCCAGTCATAGCCCGAGACCTACCACTAACCCTCTCCCTCACCCTAACCCTCTAACTCTCGCTCTCGCTCTCCCTCACCCTCACCGTAACACAAACCCTAACCGTAGTACAGCCCTAGCCCTAACCCTGGCCCTAAAACCTATCCCTATCACTAACCCTAACCCTAACCCTAACCCTAACCCTAGCACTAGCACTAGCCCAATCCTAACCTTCATCTTAACCCTAGCCCTAGCCCTCGCCGTACACCTAACCCTAATCCTGGCGCCAGCCCTAGTGCTCGGAATAGGCCTAGCATAGCCCTAGCCCTAGCAGCTGTCCAAGTCCTAGTCCTAACCCTAACCCTAACCCAGCCCTAGCCTTATCCCTAGTGCTAGCGCTAGCGCTAGCGCTAGCGCTAGCGCTAACGCTAATGCTAACGCTAATGCTAATGCTAATGCTAACGCTAACGCTAACGCTAACGCTAACGCTAAACCTAATCTTATCCCTAGGCCTAACCCTAACCCTAAACCTTGCCCAAGCCCAAACCCTAGACCTAACCCTAACCCTAACCCTAGCCCTATCCCTATCCCTAGTCATAGCACTAGGCCTAGGCCTAAACCAAACCCTAACCCTATCCCTAACCCTATCCCTATCCCTATCCCTATCCCTATCCCTATCCCTATCCCTATCCCTATCCCTATCCCTATCCCTATCCCTATCCCTATCCCTATCCCTATCCCTATCCCTATCCCTATCCCTATCCCTATCCCTATCCCTATCCCTATCCCTATCCCTATCCCTATCCCTATCCCTATCCCTATCCCTATCCCTATCCCTAGCTCTAGCCCTAGCCCTCAACCTCACGCTAGCTCAGCCCTGCCTCTAGCCCTAGCCGAACCCGTCGCCCTAACCCTAACCATAACACTAGCCCTAGCCCTAAGCCTAGCCCTAAGCCTAGCCCTAGCCCTAGCCCTAGCCCTAACCCTAACCCTAACCCTCTCCCTCACCCTCACCCTAACCCAAAGCCTAACCTTAGCCCAGCCCTAGCACTAACCCTTGCCCTAAAACCTAACACTCACCCTAACACTAACCCTAACAGTAACCCTAACCCAAACCCTAACCCTAACCCTAGCCCTAGCACTAACCCTAGCCCAATCCGAACCTTAAGCTTAACCCTAGCCCTAGCCCTAGCCCTCGCCGTACCCCTAACCCTAATCCTACCCCTGCCCTAGCCCTCGGCCTAGGCCTAGCATAGCCCTAGCCCTAGAAGTAGTCCTAGTCCTAGTCCTAGTCCTAGTCCTAGTCCTAGTCCTAACCCTAGCCCAGCCCTAGCTCTAGTGCTAGCGCTAATGCAAACGCTAACCCAAACCCTAACCCTAATCTTATCCCTAGCCCTAACCCTAAGCCTAAACCTAGCCCAAGCCCAAGCCCAAGCCCTAGCCCTAGCCCTAAGGCTAACCCTAGCCCTAGCCCTAGTCGTACCACTAGGCCTAAACCTAAACCAAACCCTAACCCTAATCCTAACCCTAGCTGTAGCCCCAGCCCTCACCCTCACCCTAGCACAGGCCTGGCTCTAGCCCTAGCCCAACCCGTCGCCCTAACCGTAACCCTAAGCCTAGCCTTAGCCCTACGGCCATAGGAAAGCTAGGGTGAGGGTGAAGTTGAGGGTTAGTGTTAGGGCTAGGGCTACGGCTACGGCTAGGGCTATGGCTAGGATTAGGCTTACGGCTCGGGCTCGGGCTCGGGTTACCTTTAGAGTTATGGCTATGGCTAGGGCCTAGGGTTAGGGGTAGGGTTAGGGTTAGAGGAAGGGTTAGGGTTAGGGCTAGGCCTAGGGCTCCAACTAGGGCTAGGGCTAGTGCTAGGTCTAAGGCTAGGGCTACGGCTAGGCTTAGGCTTTGGACTAAGACTAGGAAAAGGGCTAGAGCTAGGGTTGGGTTTAGGGTTAGGGTTAGGGTTACGGTTAGGGGCAGGGGCAGGCGTAGGGGTAGGAGTAGGGGTAGGGGTAGGGGTAGGGGTAGGGGTAGGGGTAGGGGTAGGGGTAGGGGTAGGGGTAGGGTAGGGGTAGGGGTAGCGGTAGCGGTAGGGTTAGGGGTAGGGTAAGGGTTAGGGTTAGGGTTATGGCTTCGGCTAAAGATAAGGCTAGGGCTAGGGCTAGGGCTAGGGCTAGGGCTAGGGTTTGTGTTATGGTTCGGGCTATGGTTTGGGCTCGGGCTCGGGCTAGAATTAGGCATAGGGCCAGGGTTAGGTTTAGGGCTATTGCTAGGACTAAGGCCAGGCCATGGCTAGGGTGAGGGTGAGGGTGAAAGTGAGGGTTAGTGTTAGGGCTAGGGTTAGGGTTAGGGTTAGGGTTAGGGTTAGGGTTAGGGTTAGGGTTAGGGTTAGGGTTAGGGTTAGGGTTAGGGTTAGGGTTAGGGTTAGGGTTAGGGTTAGGGTTAGGGTTAGGGTTAGGGTTAGGGTTAGGGCTTGGATAAGGTTAGGGTTAGGTTTAGCGCGACGACTAGGGATATGGCCAGGGCTAGGGCTAGGGCTAGGGATATGGCTAGGGCTAGGGCTAGGGCAAGGGCAAGGGCAAGGGCAAGGGCTAGGGCAAGGGCAAGGGCTAGGGCTAGGGCTAGGGCTAGGGCTAGGGCTAGGGCTAGGGCTAGGGCTAGGGCTAGGGCTAGGGCTAGGGCTACGGCTAGGGCTTCGGCTTGGGCTTGGGCTAGAGTTAGGGTTAGGGCTAGGGATAAGATTAGGGTTAGGGTTAGGTTGAGCGTTTGCGTTACCGCTAGCGCTAGCACTAGGGCTAGGACTGGGCTAGGGTTAGGGTTAGGTCTAAGGCTAGGGCTAGGGTTACGGCTAGGGCTAGGGCTAGGGCTAGGGTTAGGATTAGGCCTAGGCCTAGGCGTAGGCCTAGTGCTATGACTATGGCTATGGCTAAAACTCGGGCGAGGGCGAGGGCTAGGATTACGCGTAGGGCTAGGGTTAGGGTTAGATCTATTGCTAGGACTAGGGCCAGGCCAGCGCTGGGGTGAGGGTGAAGGTGAGGGTTAGTGATAGGGCTAGGGTTAAGGTTGGGTTAGGGTTAGGGTTAGGGTTAGGGTTAGGGTTAGGTTTAGGGTTAGGTTTAGGGTTAGGGTTAGTGTTAGTGTTTTGGTTACGTATAGGCTTAGGCTTAGGCTTAGGCATAGGCTTAGGGTTAGTGATAGTGTTAGCTTTAGGGTTAGGGCTTGGATAAGGTTAGTGTTAGAGTTAGGGCGAGGTTTAGCGCGAGGGTTAGCGCGAGGGTTAGGGCTCGGTCTAGGGCTAGGTTAAGGATTAGGCCTAGGATTTGGCCTAGTGCTACGACTATGGCTATGGCTAAAACTCGGTGGAGGGCTCGGGCTCGGGCTAGGATTAGGTGTAGGGCTAGGGTTAGGGTTAGCTCTATTGCTATTACTAGGTCCAGGCCAGGGCTAGGGTGAGGGTGATTGTGAAGGTGAGGGTTAGTGTTAGGGCTTGGGCTAGAGTTAGGGCTAGGGGTAGGGCTAGGGCTAGGGCTAGGGCTAGGGTTAGAGTTAGGGTTAGGGTTAGGGTTAGGGTTAGGGTTAGGGTTAGGGTTAGGGTTAGGGTTAGGGTTAGGGTTACGGTTAGGGTTAGGGTTAAGGTTAGGGTTAGGGTTAGAGTTAGGCTTAGGTTTAGGGTTAGGGTTAGGGTTAGGGTTAGGGTTAGGATTAGGGTTAGGGCTAGGGCTAGGGCTAGGGCTAGGGCTAGGGCTAGGGCTAGGGCTAGGGCTAGGGCTAGGGCTAGGTTTTGTTGGGTTTGTGTTATGGTTAGGTATAGGCTTATGATTAGGCTTAGGCATAGGCTTAGGGTTAGTGTTAGTGTTAGCTTTAGGGTTAGTGCTAGAGCTAGTGCTAGTGCTAGTGCTAGATCTAGTGCTAGTGCTAGTGCTAGTGCTAGTGCTAGTGCTAGGGCTAGGGCTAGTGCTAGGGCTAGAACTAGGGTTTGGTTTAGGGTTAGGGCTAGCGTCAGGGCTTGGGCTAGGCCTCGGGCTGCGGCTAGGCCTCGGGCTACTGCTAGGGCTAGGGCTAGGGCTGGCCTAAGGTGTGGGGTTGGGTTAGGCTTAGGGTTAGGGTTAGGGTTAAGGTTAGGGTTAGGGTTAGGGTTAGGGTAAGGGTTAGGGTTAGGGTTAGGGTTAGGGTTAGGGTTAGGGTTAGGGTTAGGGTTAGGGTTAGGGTTAGGGTTAGGGTTAGGGTTAGGGTTAGGGTTAGGGTTAGGGTTAGGGTTAGGGTTAGGGTTATGTATACGCTTAGGTTTATTTGTAGGGCTATGGCTAGGGTTTGGGTTTGGGTTTGTGTTAGGGTAAAGGATAGGCTTAGGCTTAGGTTTAGGCTTAGGCTTAGGCTTAGGCTTAGGCTTAGATTTAGGCTTAGGTTTAGGTTTAGGTTTAGGTTTAGGGTTAGTGTTAGGGTTAGGGCTTGGATAAGGTTAGGGTTAGGGTTAGGGCGAGGGATAGCGCGAGGTTTAGGACTAGGGCTAGGGCTAGGGCTAGGGTAGGGCTAGGGCAAAGGCTAGGGCCAGTGCTAGGGCAAGGGCTAGGGCTAGGGTTAGGGCTAGGCTTAGGGCTAGGACTAGGGCTTGGGCTTTGGCTAGGGTTAGGGATAGGGATAGGGATAAGTTTAGGGTTGGGGTTAGGGTGAGCGTTTGCCTTAGCGCTACCGCTAGCACTAGGGCTAGGGCTGGGCTAGTGTTAGGGTTAGGACTAGGACTAGGACTAGGACTAGGACTAGGACTAGGATTAGGACTAGGACTAGGACTAGGACTAGGACTAGGACTAGGACTAGGTCTAGGGCTAGGCCATGGTCTAGGTCGAGGGCTAGGGCTAGGGGTAGGGCTAGTGCTAGGGGTAGGACTAGGACTAGGGCTAGGGCTAGGGCTAGGGCTAGGGCTAGGGCTAGGGCTAGGGCTACGGCTAGGGCTAGGGCTAGGGCTAGGGTTAGGATTAGGCCTAGGCCTAGGCCTAGTGCTACGACTATGGCTATGGCTAAAACTCGGTGGAGGGCTCGGGCTCGGGCTAGGATTAGGTGTAGGACTAGGGTTAGGGTTAGATCTATTGCTAGGACTAGGGCCAGGCCAGGGCTAGGGTGAGGGTGAGGGTAAAGGTGAGGGTTAGTGTTAGGACTAGGGCTAGGGTTAAGGCTACGGTTAGGGTTAGGGTTAGGGTTAGGGTTAGGGTTAGGGTTAGGGCTAGGGCTAGGGCTAGGGCTAGGGCTAGGGCTAGGGCTAGGGCTAGGGCTAGGGCTAGGGCTTGGGCTAGGGCTAGGGCTAGGGCTAGAGCAGGCCATTGCGGAAAGACATTGCGACAGGTTGGCTACACTAAGGCATAGTGTGAACTATGTTCCTACCACAGTGGGCTATCCGAAACCGATCTTAATGGGTAGAATAAGCAACAGGGCTCTAGCTGGCTGTCAGTGGCAGATGCAGGAGGGCGGGAAGGCAGCCAACTCTCCATAGGAAACAACCCAGGGTAATGGATTGGAGACAGAAGGCTGAAATCATCACGTGCAGAAACTTCACTAAGGGCCAAAGTAGTACAAGTTCCAAAAGATGCCCTTACAATTGACTACGTGCTAGCTCACCGCTGCCAGGCCAGAAGAACGCAATCCGCCTCCGTCCTTTCCAGTCCATTGTTGAATGACATTGCCCCAGGTTGGTTCCGCTAAGGCATAGTGTGAACTATGCTTCTACCATAGTGGGCTATCCGAAACCGATGTTACTGGTTAGAATAAGCAACAGGGCTCTAGCTGGCTGTCAGTGGCAGATGCAGGAGGGCGGGAAGGCAGCCAACTCTCCATAGGAAACAACCCAGGGTAATGGATTGGAGACAGAAGGCTGAAATCATCATGTGCAGAAATGTCACTAAGGGCCAAAGTAGTACAAGTTCCGAAAGATGCCCTTACAATTGACTACGTGCTAGCTCACCCCTGCCAGGCCAGAAGAACTCCGCCACCATCCTTTGCAGGCCATTGCGGAAAGACATTGCGACAGGTTGGCTACACTAAGGCATAGTGTGAACTATGTTCCTACCACATTGGGCTATCCGAAACCGATGTTACTGGTTAGAATAAGCAACAGGGCTCTAGCTGGCTGTCAGTGGCAGATGCAGGAGGGCGGGAAGGCAGCCAACTCTCCATAGGAAACAACCCAGGGTAATGGATTGGAGACAGAAGCCTGAAATCATCCCGTGCAGAAATGTAACTAAGGGCCAATATGGTACAAGTTCCGAAAGAGGCCCTGACAATTGACTAGGTGCTAGCTCACCCCTGCCAGGCCAGAAGAACTCAATCCGCCGCCATCCTTCCCAGGCCATTACGGAAAGACATTGCCCCAGGTTGGCTACACTAAGGCATATTGTGAACTATATTCCTACCACAGTGGGCTATCCGAAACTGATCTTAATGGGTAGAATAAGCATCAGGGCTCTAGCTGGCTGTCCGTGGCAGATGCAGGACGGCGGGAAGGCAGCCAACTCTCCATAGGATACATTCCAGGGTAATCGATTGGAGACAGAAGCCTGAAATCATCACGTGCAGAAATGTCAATAAGTGCCAGCGTTGTACAAGTTCCGAAAGGTGCCCTGACAATTGACTAGGTGCTAGCTCACCCCTGCCAGGCCAGAAGAACGCAATCCGCCTCCATCCTTTCCAGGCCATTGCGGAAAGACATTGCCCCAGGTTGGCTCCACTAAAACATAGTGTGAACTATGATTTTACCACAGTGGGCTATCCGAATCCGATGTTACTGGTTAGAATAAGCAACAGGGCTCTAGCTGGCTGTCCGTGGCAGACGCAGGAGGGCGGGAAGGCACCCAACTCTCCATAGGAAACAACCCAGGGTAAAGAATTGGAGACAGAAGCCTGAAATCATCACGTCCAGAAATGTCAATAAGGGCCAATGTAGTACAAGTTCCGAAAGAGGCCCTGAGAATTGACTAGGTCAGTGATGGCTAACCTTTTGTGCTTGGTGTGTCAAAATTCACGAGAAAACCTAGCGTAACTCGGGTGCTGTGTCACTTCCAGACATATCCACAATTTTGTGATATTTGTAGCTCTAGTAAGAAAGTTATATTTTTGATATATGTATTTTATTAAAAGCAAAAATGAATAATTCTTTACATTTGCTAAATCTTCAATTGAAAGTTGGTATTTCGTACACTTCAAGAACAAGCAAGCACTAAATGCCCAGGTGCCAGGGTGACCAGGTGTGTCACCTAAAAGGGCTTGGCGTGTCACCTGTGACATGCGTGTCATAGGTTGGCCATCACCGGACTAGGTGCTAGCTCACCCCTGCGAGGCCAGAAGAACTCAATCTGCCACCATCCATTCCAGGCCATTGCAGAAAGACATTGCCACAGGTTGGCTACATTAAGGCATAGTGTGAACTATGTTCCTACCACAGTGGGCTATCCGAAACCGATCTTAATGGGTAGAATAAGCATCAGGGCTCTAGCTGGCTGTCCGTGGAAGACGCAGAAGGGCGGGAAGGCAGCCAACTCTCCATAGGATACATTCCAGGGTAATCGATTGGAGACAGAAGCCTGAAATCATCACGTGCAGAAATGTCAATAAGGGCCAGCGTTGTACAAGTTCCGAAAGAGGCCCTGACAATTGACAAGGTGCTAGCTCACCCCTGCCAGGCCAGAAGAACTCAATCTGCCACCATCCTTTGAAGGCCATTGCGGAAAGACATTGCGACAGGTTGGCTACACTAAGGCATAGTGTGAACTATGTTCCTACCACAGTGGGCTATCCGAAACCGATCTTAAAGGGTAGAATAAGCATAAGGGCTCTAGCTGGCTGTCCGTGACAGATTCAGGAGGGCGGGAAGGAAGCCAACTCTCCATAGGAAACATCCCAGGGTAATGGATTGGAGACAGAAGCCTGAAATCATCACGTGCAGAAATGTCACTAAGGGCCAATGTAGTACAAGTTCCGAAAGAGGCCCTGACAATTGACTAGGTGCTAGCTCACCCCTGCCAGGCCAGAAGAACTCAATCCGCCGCCATCCTTCCCAGGCCATTTCGGAAAGACATTGCCCCAGGTTGGCTATACTAAGGCATAGTGTGAACTATGCTTCTACCACAGTGGGCTATCCGAAACCGATGTTACTGGTTAGAATAAGCAACAGGGCTCTAGCTGGCTGTCCGTGACAGATTCAGGATAGCGGGAAGGAAGCCAACTCTCCACAGGAAACATCCCAGGGCAATGGATTGGAGACAGAAGCCTGAAATCATCACGTGCAGAAATGTCACTAAGGGGCAGCGTAGTACAATTTCCGAAAGAGGCCTTGACAATTGACTACGTGCTAGCTCACCGCTGCCAGGCCAGAAGAACGCAATCTGCCTCCATCCTTTCCAGGCCATTGCGGAATGACATTGCCCCAGGTTGGCTCCACTAAGGCATAGTGTGAACTATGCTTCTACCACAGTGGGCTCTCCGAAACCGATGTTACTGATTAGAATAAGCAACAGGGCTCTAGCTGGCTGTCAGTGGCAGATGCAGGAGGGCGGGAAGGCAGCCAACTCTCCATAGGAAACAACCCAGGGTAATGGATTGGAGACAGAAGCCTGAAATCATCACGTGCAGAAATGTCACTAAGGGCCAATGTAGTACAAGTTCCGAAAGAGGCCCTGACAATTGACTAGGTGCTAGCTCACCCCTGCCAGGCCAGAAGAACTCAATCTGCCACCATCCTTCCCAGGCCATTGCGGAAAGACATTGCCCCAGGTTGGCTCCACTAAGGCATAGTGTGAACTATGTTCCTACCACAGTGGGCTATCCGAAACCGATCTTAATGGGAAGAATAAGCAACAGGGCTCTAGTTGCCTGTCAGTGGCAGATGCAGGAGGGCGGGAAGGCAGCCAACTCTCCACAGGAAACAACCCAGGGTAATGGATTGGAGACAGAAGCCTGAAATCATCACGTGCAGAAATGTCAATAAGGGCCAATGTAGTACAAGTTCCGAAAGAGGCCCTGACAATTGACTAGGTCAGTGATGGCTAACCTTTTGTGCTTGGTGTGTCAAAATTCACGAGAAAACCTAGCGTAACTCGGGTGCTGTGTCACTTCCAGACATATCCACAATTTTGTGATATTTGTAGCTCTAGTAAGAAAGTTATATTTTTGATATATGTATTTTATTAAAAGCAAAAATGAATAATTCTTTACATTTGCTAAATCTTCAATTGAAAGTTGGTATTTCGTACACTTCAAGAACAAGCAAGCACTAAATGCCCAGGTGCCAGGGTGACCAGGTGTGTCACCTAAAAGGGCTTGGCGTGTCACCTGTGACATGCGTGTCATAGGTTGGCCATCACCGGACTAGGTGCTAGCTCACCCCTGCGAGGCCAGAAGAACTCAATCTGCCACCATCCTTTCCAGGCCATTGCAGAAAGACATTGCCACAGGTTGGCTACATTAAGGCATAGTGTGAACTATGTTCCTACCACAGTGGGCTATCCGAAACCGATCTTAATGGGTAGAATAAGCATCAGGGCTCTAGCTGGCTGTCCGTGGAAGACGCAGAAGGGCGGGAAGGCAGCCAACTCTCCATAGGATACATTCCAGGGTAATCGATTGGAGACAGAAGCCTGAAATCATCACGTGCAGAAATGTCAATAAGGGCCAGCGTTGTACAAGTTCCGAAAGAGGCCCTGACAATTGACAAGGTGCTAGCTCACCCCTGCCAGGCCAGAAGAACTCAATCTGCCACCATCCTTTGAAGGCCATTGCGGAAAGACATTGCGACAGGTTGGCTACACTAAGGCATAGTGTGAACTATGTTCCTACCACAGTGGGCTATCCGAAACCGATCTTAAAGGGTAGAATAAGCATAAGGGCTCTAGCTGGCTGTCCGTGACAGATTCAGGAGGGCGGGAAGGAAGCCAACTCTCCATAGGAAACATCCCAGGGTAATGGATTGGAGACAGAAGCCTGAAATCATCACGTGCAGAAATGTCACTAAGGGCCAATGTAGTACAAGTTCCGAAAGAGGCCCTGACAATTGACTAGGTGCTAGCTCACCCCTGCCAGGCCAGAAGAACTCAATCCGCCGCCATCCTTCCCAGGCCATTTCGGAAAGACATTGCCCCAGGTTGGCTATACTAAGGCATAGTGTGAACTATGCTTCTACCACAGTGGGCTATCCGAAACCGATGTTACTGGTTAGAATAAGCAACAGGGCTCTAGCTGGCTGTCAGTGGCAGATGCAGGAGGGCGGGAAGGCAGCCAACTCTCCATAGGAAACAACCCAGGGTAATGGATTGGAGACAGAAGCCTGAAATCATCACGTGCAGAAATGTCACTAAGGGCCAATGTAGTACAAGTTCCGAAAGAGGCCCTGACAATTGACTAGGTGCTAGCTCACCCCTGCCAGGCCAGAAGAACTCAATCTGCCACCATCCTTCCCAGGCCATTGCGGAAAGACATTGCCCCAGGTTGGCTCCACTAAGGCATAGTGTGAACTATGTTCCTACCACAGTGGGCTATCCGAAACCGATCTTAATGGGAAGAATAAGCAACAGGGCTCTAGTTGCCTGTCAGTGGCAGATGCAGGAGGGCGGGAAGGCAGCCAACTCTCCACAGGAAACAACCCAGGGTAATGGATTGGAGACAGAAGCCTGAAATCATCACGTGCAGAAATGTCAATAAGGGCCAATGTAGTACAAGTTCCGAAAGAGGCCCTGACAATTGACTAGGTCAGTGATGGCTAACCTTTTGTGCTTGGTGTGTCAAAATTCACGAGAAAACCTAGCGTAACTCGGGTGCTGTGTCACTTCCAGACATATCCACAATTTTGTGATATTTGTAGCTCTAGTAAGAAAGTTATATTTTTGATATATGTATTTTATTAAAAGCAAAAATGAATAATTCTTTACATTTGCTAAATCTTCAATTGAAAGTTGGTATTTCGTACACTTCAAGAACAAGCAAGCACTAAATGCCCAGGTGCCAGGGTGACCAGGTGTGTCACCTAAAAGGGCTTGGCGTGTCACCTGTGACATGCGTGTCATAGGTTGGCCATCACCGGACTAGGTGCTAGCTCACCCCTGCGAGGCCAGAAGAACTCAATCTGCCACCATCCTTTCCAGGCCATTGCAGAAAGACATTGCCACAGGTTGGCTACATTAAGGCATAGTGTGAACTATGTTCCTACCACAGTGGGCTATCCGAAACCGATCTTAATGGGTAGAATAAGCATCAGGGCTCTAGCTGGCTGTCCGTGGAAGACGCAGAAGGGCGGGAAGGCAGCCAACTCTCCATAGGATACATTCCAGGGTAATCGATTGGAGACAGAAGCCTGAAATCATCACGTGCAGAAATGTCAATAAGGGCCAGCGTTGTACAAGTTCCGAAAGAGGCCCTGACAATTGACAAGGTGCTAGCTCACCCCTGCCAGGCCAGAAGAACTCAATCTGCCACCATCCTTTGAAGGCCATTGCGGAAAGACATTGCGACAGGTTGGCTACACTAAGGCATAGTGTGAACTATGTTCCTACCACAGTGGGCTATCCGAAACCGATCTTAAAGGGTAGAATAAGCATAAGGGCTCTAGCTGGCTGTCCGTGACAGATTCAGGAGGGCGGGAAGGAAGCCAACTCTCCATAGGAAACATCCCAGGGTAATGGATTGGAGACAGAAGCCTGAAATCATCACGTGCAGAAATGTCACTAAGGGCCAATGTAGTACAAGTTCCGAAAGAGGCCCTGACAATTGACTAGGTGCTAGCTCACCCCTGCCAGGCCAGAAGAACTCAATCCGCCGCCATCCTTCCCAGGCCATTTCGGAAAGACATTGCCCCAGGTTGGCTATACTAAGGCATAGTGTGAACTATGCTTCTACCACAGTGGGCTATCCGAAACCGATGTTACTGGTTAGAATAAGCAACAGGGCTCTAGCTGGCTGTCCGTGACAGATGCAGGAGGGCGGGAAGGCAGCCAACTCTCCATAGGAAACAACTCAGGGTAATGGATTGGAGACAGAAGCCTGAAATCATCACGTGCAGAAATGTCACTAAGGGCCAATGTAGTACAAGTTCCGAAAGAGGCCCTGACAATTGACTAGGTGCTAGCTCACCCCTGCCAGGCCAGAAGAACTCAATCCGCCGCCATCCTTCCCAGGCCATTGCGGAAACACATTGCCCCAGGTTGGCTACACTAAGGCATAGTGTTTACTATGCTTCTACCACAGTGGGCTATCCGAAACCGATGTTACTGGTTAGAATAAGCAACAGGGCTCTAGCTGGCTGTCAGTGGCAGATGCAGGAGGGCGGGAAGGCAGCCAACTCTCCATAGGAAACAACCCAGGGTAATGGATTGGAGACAGAAGCCTGAAATCATCACGTGCAGAAATGTCACTAAGGGCCAATGTAGTACAAGTTCCGAAAGAGGCCCTGACAATTGACTAGGTGCTAGCTCACCCCTGCCAGGCCAGAAGAACTCAATCCGCCACCATCCTTCCCAGGCCATTGCGGAAAGACATTGCCCCAGGTTGGCTACACTAAGGCATAGTGTGAACTATGTTCCTACCACAGTGGGCTATCCGAAACCGATCTTAAAGGGTAGAATAAGCATAAGGGCTCTAGCTGGCTGTCCGTGACAGATTCAGGAGGGCGGGAAGGAAGCCAACTCTCCACAGGAAACATCCCAGGGCAATGGATTGGAGACAGAAGCCTGAAATCATCACGTGCAGAAATGTCACTAAGGGGCAGCGTAGTACAAGTTCCGAAAGAGGCCTTGACAATTGACTACGTGCTAGCTCACCGCTGCCAGGCCAGAAGAACGCAATCCGCCTCCATCCTTTCCAGGCCATTGCGGAATGACATTGCCCCAGGTTGGCTCCACTAAGGCATAGTGTGAACTATGCTACTACCACAGTGGGCTCTCCGAAACCGATGTTAATGGTTAGAATAAGCAACAGGGCTCTAGCTGGCTGTCAGTGGCAGATGCAGGAGGGCCGGAAGGCAGCCAACTCTTCATAGGAAACAACTCAGGGTAATGGATTGAAGACAGAAGCCTGAAATCATCACGTGAAGAAATGTCACTAAGGGCCAATGTAGTACAAGTTCCGAAAGAGGCCTTGACAATTGACTACGTGCTAGCTCACCGCTGCCAGGCCAGAAGAACGCAATCCGCCTCCATCCTTTCCAGGCCATTGCGGAATGACATTGCCCCAGGTTGGCTCCACTAAGGCATAGTGTGAACTATGCTACTACCACAGTGGGCTCTCCGAAACCGATGTTAATGGTTAGAATAAGCAACAGGGCTCTAGCTGGCTGTCAGTGGCAGATGCAGGAGGGCGGGAAGGCAGCCAACTCTCCATAGGAAACAACCCAGGGTAATGGATTGGAGACAGAAGCCTGAAATCATCACGTGAAGAAATGTCACTAAGGGCCAATGTAGTACAAGTTCCGAAAGAGGCCCTGACAATTGACTAGGTGCTAGCTCACCCCTGCCTGGCCAGAAGAACTCAATCCGCCGCCATCCTTCCCAGGCCATTGCGGAAAGACATTGCCCCAGGTTGGCTCCACTAAGGGATAGTGTGAACTATGCTTCTACCACAGTGGGCTCTCCGAAACCGATGTTACTGGTTAGAATAAGCAACAGGGCTCTAGCTGGCTGTCAGTGGCAGATGCAGGAGGGCGGGAAGGCAGCCAACTCTCCATAGGAAACAACCCAGGGTAATGGATTGGAGACAGAAGCCTGAAATCATCACGTGCAGAAATGTCACTAAGGGCCAATGTAGTACAAGTTCCGAAAGAGGCCCTGACAATTGACTAGGTGCTAGCTCACCCCTGCCAGGCCAGAAGAACTCAATCCGCCACCATCCTTCCCAGGCCATTGCGGAAAGACATTGCCCCAGGTTGGCTCCACTAAGGCATAGTGTGAACTATGCTTCTACCACAGTGGGCTCTCCGAAACCGATGTTACTGGTTAGAATAAGCAACAGGGCTCTAGCTGGCTGTCAGTGGCAGATGCAGGAGGGCGGGAAGGCAGCCAACTCTCCATAGGAAACAACTTAGGGTAATGGATTGGAGACAGAAGCCTGAAATCATCACGTGCAGAAATGTCACTAAGGGCCAATGTAGTACAAGTTCCGAAAGAGGCCCTGACAATTGACTAGGTGCTAGCTCACCCCTGCCAGGCCAGAAGAACTCAATCCGCCACCATCCTTTGCAGGCCATTGCGGAAAGACATTGCGACAGGTTGGCTACACTAAGGCATAGTGTGAACTATGTTCCTACCACAGTGGGCTCTCCGAAACCGATGTTACTGGTTAGAATAAGCAACAGGGCTCTAGCTGGCTGTCAGTGGCAGATGCAGGAGGGCGGGAAGGCAGCCAACTCTCCATAGGAAACAACCCAGGGTAATGGATTGGAGACAGAAGCCTGAAATCATCACGTGCAGAAATGTCAATAAGGGCCAGCGTTGTACAAGTTCCGAAAGATGCCCTTACAATTGACTACGTGCTAGATCACCCCTGCCAGGCCAGAAGAACTCAATCCGCCACCATCCTTTGCAGGCCATTGCGGAAAGACATTGCGACAGGTTGGCTACACTAAGGCATAGTGTGAACTATGTTCCTACCACAGTGGGCTATCCGAAACCGATCTTAATGGGTAGAATAAGCATAAGGGCTCTAGCTGGCTGTCCGTGACAGATTCAGGAGGGCGGGAAGGAAGCCAACTCTCCACAGGAAACATCCCAGGGTAATGGATTGGAGACAGAAGCCTGAAATCATCACGTGCAGAAATGTCACTAAGGGGCAGCGTAGTACAAGTTCCGAAAGAGGCCTTGACAATTGACTACATGCTAGCTCACCGCTGCCAGGCCAGAGGAACGCAATCTGCCTCCATCCTTTCCAGGCCATTGCGGAATGGCATTGCCCCAGGTTGGCTCCACTAAGGCATAGTGTGAACTATGCTTCTACCACAGTGGGCTATCCGAAACCGATGTTACTGGTTAGAATAAGCAACAGGGCTCTAGCTGGCTGTCAGTGGCAGATGCAAGAGGGCGGGAAGGCTGCCAACTCTCCATAGAAAACAACCCAGTGTAATGGATTGGAGACAGTAGCCTGAAATCATTACGTGAAGAAATGTCACTAAGGGCCAATGTAGTACAAGTTCCGAAAGAGGCCCTGACAATTGAATAGGTGCTAGCTCACCCCTGCCACGCCAGAAGAACTCAATCCGCCGCCATCCTTTGCAGGCCATTGCGGAAAGACATTGCCACAGGTTGGCTACACTAAGGCATAGTTTGAGTGTAATCGATTGGAGACAGAAGCCTGAAATCATCACGTGCAGAAATGTCAATAAGGGCCAGCGTTGTACAAGTTCCGAAAGATGCCCTGACAATTGACTAGGTGCTAGCTCACCCCTGCCAGGCCAGGAGAACGCAATCCGCCTCCATCCTTTCCAGGCCATTGCGGAAAGACATTGCCCCAGGTTGGCTCCACTAAGAGATAGTGTGAACTATGCTTCTACCACAGTGGGCTAGCCGAAACCGATCTTAATGGGTAGAATAAGCATAAGGGCTCTAGCTGGCTGTCCGTGACAGATGCAGGAGGGCGGGAAGGAAGCCAACTCTCCATAGAAAATATCCCAGGATAATGGATTGGAGGGAGAAGCCTGAAATCATCACGTGCAGAAATGTCAATAAGGGCCAGTGTTGTACAAGTTCCGAAAGATGCCCTGACAATTGATTAGGTGCTAGCTCACCCCTGCCAGGCCAGAAGAACGCAATCCGCCTCCATCCTTTCCAGGCCATTGCGGAAAGACATTGCCACAGGTTGCCTCCACTAAGACATAGTGTGAACAATGCTTCTACCACAGTGGGCTAGCCGAAACCGATCTTAATGGGTAGAATAAGCAAAAGGGCTCCAGCTGGCTGTCCGTGGCAGATGCAGGAGGGCCGGAAGGCAGTCAACTCTCCATAGGAAACATCCCAGGGTAATGGATTGGAGACAGAAGCCTGAAATCATCACGTGCAGAAATGTCACTAAAGGGGCAGCGTAGTACAAGTTCCGAAAGAGGCCCTGACAATTGACTACGTGCTAGCTCACCGCTGCCAGGCCAGAATTACGGAATCCACCTCCATCCTTTCCAGGCCATTGCGGAAAGACATTGCCCCAGGTTGGCTCCACTAAGGCATAGTGTGAACTATGCTTCTACCAAAGTGGGCTATCCGAAACCGATGTTACTGGTTAGAATAAGCATAAGGGCTCTAGCTGGCTATCAGTGGCAGATGTAGGAGGGCGGGAAGGCAGCCAACTCTCCATAGGAAACAACCCAGGGTAATGGATTGGAGACAGAAGCCTGAAATCATCACGTGCAGAAATGTCACTAAGGGCCAGCGTAGTACAAGTTCCGAAAGAGGCCCTGACAAATGACTAGGTGCTAGCTCACCCCTGCCAGGCCAGAAGAACTCAATCTGCCACCATCCTTTGAAGGCCATTGCGGAAAGACATTGCGACAGGTTGGCTACACTAAGGCATAGTGTGAACTATGTTCCTACCACAGTGGGCTATCCGAAACCGATCTTAAAGGGTAGAATAAGCATAAGGGCTCTAGCTGGCTGTCCGTGACAGATTCAGGAGGGCGGGAAGGAAGCCAACTCTCCATAGGAAACATCCCAGGGTAATGGATTGGAGACAGAAGCCTGAAATCATCACGTGCAGAAATGTCACTAAGGGCCAATGTAGTACAAGTTCCGAAAGAGTCCCTGACAATTGACTAGGTGCTAGCTCACCCCTGCCAGGCCAGAAGAACTCAATCCGCCGCCATCCTTCCCAGGCCATTGCGGAAAGACATTGCCCCAGGTTGGCTACACTAAGGCATAGTGTTTACTATGCTTCTACCACAGTGGGCTCTCCGAAACCGATGTTACTGGTTAGAATAAGCAACAGGGCTCTAGCTGGCTGTCAGTGGCAGATGCAGGAGGGCGGGAAGGCAGCCAACTCTCCATAGGAAACAACCCAGGGTAATGGATTGGAGACAGAAGCCTGAAATAATCACGTGCAGAAATGTCACTAAGGGCCGATGTAGTACAAGTTCCGAAAGAGGCCCTGACAATTGACTAGGTGCTAGCTCACCCCTGCCAGGCCAGAAGAACTCAATCCGCCACCATCCTTCCCAGGCCATTGCGGAAAGACATTGCCCCAGGTTGGCTACACTAAGGCATAGTGTGAACTATGTTCCTACCACAGTGGGCTATCCGAAACCGATCTTAAAGGGTAGAATAAGCATAAGGGCTCTAGCTGGCTGTCCGTGACAGATTCAGGAGGGCGGGAAGGAAGCCAACTCTCCACAGGAAACATCCCAGGGCAATGGATTGGAGACAGAAGCCTGAAATCATCACGTGCAGAAATGTCACTAAGGGGCAGCGTAGTACAATTTCCGAAAGAGGCCTTGACAATTGACTACGTGCTAGCTCACCGCTGCCAGGCCAGAAGAACGCAATCCGCCTCCATCCTTTCCAGGCCATTGCGGAATGACATTGCCCCAGGTTGGCTCCACTAAGGCATAGTGTGAACTATGCTTCTACCACAGTGGGCTCTCCGAAACCGATGTTACTGGTTAGAATAAGCAACAGGGCTCTAGTTGCCTGTCAGTGGCAGATGCAGGAGGGCGGGAAGGCAGCCAACTCTCCACAGGAAACCACCCAGGGTAATGGATTGGAGACAGAAGCCTGAAATCATCACGTGCAGAAATGTCAATAAGGGCCAGCATTGTACAAGTTCCGAAAGATGCCCTTACAATTGACTACGTGCTTGCTCACCCCTGCCAGGCCAGAAGAACTCAATCCGCCACCATCCTTTGCAGGCCATTGCGGAAAGACATTGCGACAGGTTGGCTACACTAAGGCATAGTGTGAACTATGTTCCTACCACAGTGGGCTATCCGAAACCGATCTTAATGGGTAGAATAAGCATAAGGGCTCTAGCTGGCTGTTCGTGACAGATTCAGGAGGGCGGGAAGGAAGCCAACTCTCCACAGGAAACATCGCAGTGCAATGGATTGGAGATAGAAGCCTGAAATCATCACGTGTAGAAATGTCACTAAGGGGCAGCGTAGTACAAGTTCCGAAAGAGGCCTTGACAATTGACTACGTGCTAGCTCACCGCTGCCAGGCCAGAAGAACGCAATCCGCCTCCATCCTTTCCAGGCCATTGCGGAATGACATTGCCCCAGGTTGGCTCCACTAAGGCATAGTGTGAACTATGCTACTACCACAGTGGGCTCTCCGAAACCGATGTTAATGGTTAGAATAAGCAACAGGGCTCTAGCTGGCTGTCAGTGGCAGATGCAGGAGGGCCGGAAGGCAGCCAACTCTCCATAGGAAACAACCCAGGGTAATGGATTGGAGACAGAAGCCTGAAATCATCACGTGCAGAAATGTCACTAAGGGCCAATGTAGTACAAGTTCCGAAAGAGGCCCTGACAATTGACTAGGTGCTAGCTCACCCCTGCCAGGCCAGAAGAACTCAATCCGCCACCATCCTTCCCAGGCCATTGCGGAAAGACATTGCCCCAGGTTGGCTCCACTAAGGCATAGTGTGAACTATGCTTCTACCACAGTGGGCTCTCCGAAACCGATGTTACTGGTTAGAATAAGCAACAGGGCTCTAGTTGCCTGTCAGTGGCAGATGCAGGAGGGCGGGAAGGCAGCCAACTCTCCACAGGAAACAACCCAGGGTAATGGATTGGAGACAGAAGCCTGAAATCATCACGTGTAGAAATGTCACTAAGGGCCAATGTAGTACAAGTTCCGAAAGAGGCCCTGACAATTGACTAGGTGCTAGCTCACCCCTGCCAGGCCAGAAGAACTCAATCCGCCACCATCCTTTGCAGGCCATTGCGGAAAGACATTGCGACAGGATGGCTACACTAAGGCATAGTGTGAACTATGTTCCTACCACAGTGGGCTATCCGAAACCGATGTTACTGGTTAGAATAAGCAACAGGGCTCTAGCTGGCTGTCAGTGGCAGATGCAGGAGGGCGGGAAGGCAGCCAACTCTCCATAGGAAACAACTCAGGGTAATGGATTGGAGACAGAAGCCTGAAATCATCACGTGCAGAAATGTCACTAAGGGCCAATGTAGTACAAGTTCCGAAAGAGGCCCTGACAATTGACTAGGTGCTAGCTCACCCCTGCCAGGCCAGAAGAAGTCAATCCGCCGCCATCCTTCCCAGGCCATTGCGGAAAGACATTGCCCCAGGTTGGCTACACTAAGGCATAGTGTGAACTATGTTCCTATCACAGTGGGCTATCCGAAACCGATATTACTGGTTAGAATAAGCATCAGGGCTCTAGCTGGCTGTCCGTGGCAGACGCAGGAGGGCGGGAAGGCAGCCAACTCTCCTTAGGATACATTCCAGGGTAATCGATTGGAGACAGAAGCCTGAAATCATCACGTGCAGAAATGTCTATAAGGGCCAGCGTTGTCCAATTTCCGAAAGAGGCCCTGACAATTGACTAGGTGCTAGCTCACCCCTGCCAGGCCAGAAGAACTCAATCCGCCGCCATCCTTCCCAGGCCATTGCGGAAAAACATTGCCCCAGGTTGGCTACACTAAGGCATAGTGTGAACTATGCTTCTACCACAGTGGGCTATCCGAAACCGATGTTACTGGTTAGAATAAGCAACAGGGCTCTAGCTGGCTGTCAGTGGCAGATGCAGGAGGGTGGGAAGGCAGCCAACTCTCCACAGGAAACAACCCAGGGTAATGGACTGGAGACAGAAGCCTGAAATCATCACGTGCAGAAATGTCAATAAGGGCCAGCGTTGTACAAGTTCCGAAAGATGCCCTTACAATTGACTACGTGCTAGATCACCCCTGCCAGGCCAGAAGAACTCAATCCGCCACCATCCTTTGCAGGCCATTGCGGAAAGACATTGCGACAGGTTGGCTACACTAAGGCATAGTGTGAACTATGTTCCTACCACAGTGGGCTATCCGAAACCGATCTTAATGGGTAGAATAAGCATAAGGGCTCTAGCTGGCTGTCCGTGACAGATTCAGGAGGGCGGGAAGGAAGCCAACTCTCCACAGGAAACATCCCAGGGTAATGGATTGGAGACAGAAGCCTGAAATCATCACGTGCAGAAATGTCACTAAGGGGCAGCGTAGTACAAGTTCCGAAAGAGGCCTTGACAATTGACTACGTGCTAGCTCACCGCTGCCAGGCCAGAGGAACGCAATCTGCCTCCATCCTTTCCAGGCCATTGCGGAATGGCATTGCCCCAGGTTGGCTCCACTAAGGCATAGTGTGAACTATGCTTCTACCACAGTGGGCTATCCGAAACCGATGTTACTGGTTAGAATAAGCAACAGGGCTCTAGCTGGCTGTCAGTGGCAGATGCAGGAGGGCGGGAAGGCTGCCAACTCTCCATAGAAAACAACCCAGTGTAATGGATTGGAGACAGTAGCCTGAAATCATTACGTGAAGAAATGTCACTAAGGGCCAATGTAGTACAAGTTCCGAAAGAGGCCCTGACAATTGACTAGGTGCTAGCTCACCCCTGCCAGGCCAGAAGAACTCAATCCGCCGCCATCCTTTGCAGGCCATTGCGGAAAGACATTGCCACAGGTTGGCTACACTAAGGCATAGTGTGAGTGTAATCGATTGGAGACAGAAGCCTGAAATCATCACGTGCAGAAATGTCAATAAGGGCCAGCGTTGTACAAGTTCCGAAAGAGGCCCTGACAATTGACAAGGTGCTAGCTCACCCCTGCCAGGCCAGGAGAACGCAATCCGCCTCCATCCTTTCCAGGCCATTGCGGAAAGACATTGCCCCAGGTTGGCTCCACTAAGAGATAGTGTGAACTATGCTTCTACCACAGTGGGCTAGCCGAAACCGATCTTAATGGGTAGAATAAGCATAAGGGCTCTAGCTGGCTGTCCGTGACAGATGCAGGAGGGCGGGAAGGAAGCCAACTCTCCATAGAAAACATCCCAGGGTAATGGATTGGAGACAGAAGCCTGAAATCATCACGTGCAGAAATGTCACTAAGGGCCAATGTAGTACAAGTTCCGAAAGAGGCCCTGACAATTGACTAGGTGCTAGCTCACCCCTGCCAGGCCAGAAGAACTCAATCCGCCGCCATCCTTCCCAGGCCATTGCGGAAAGACATTGCCCCAGGTTGGCTACACTAAGGCATAGTGTTTACTATGCTTCTACCACAGTGGGCTCTCCGAAACCGATGTTACTGGTTAGAATAAGCAACAGGGCTCTAGCTGGCTGTCAGTGGCAGATGCAGGAGGGCGGGAAGGCAGCCAACTCTCCATAGGAAACAACCCAGGGTAATGGATTGGAGACAGAAGCCTGAAATCATCACGTGCAGAAATGTCACTAAGGGCCAATGTAGTACAAGTTCCGAAAGAGGCCCTGACAATTGACTAGGTGCTAGCTCACCCCTGCCAGGCCAGAAGAACTCAATCCGCCACCATCCTTCCCAGGCCATTGCGGAAAGACATTGCCCCAGGTTGGCTACACTAAGGCATAGTGTGAACTATGTTCCTACCACAGTGGGCTATCCGAAACCGATCTTAAAGGGTAGAATAAGCATAAGGGCTCTAGCTGGCTGTCCGTGACAGATTCAGGAGGGCGGGAAGGAAGCCAACTCTCCACAGGAAACATCCCAGGGCAATGGATTGGAGACAGAAGCCTGAAATCATCACGTGCAGAAATGTCACTAAGGGGCAGCGTAGTACAATTTCAGAAAGAGGCCTTGACAATTGACTACGTGCTAGCTCACCGCTGCCAGGCCAGAAGAACGCAATCCGCCTCCATCCTTTCCAGGCCATTGCGGAATGACATTGCCCCAGGTTGGCTCCACTAAGGCATAGTGTGAACTATGCTTCTACCACAGTGGGCTCTCCGAAACCGATGTTACTGGTTAGAATAAGCAACAGGGCTCTAGTTGCCTGTCAGTGGCAGATGCAGGAGGGCGGGAAGGCAGCCAACTCTCCACAGGAAACCACCCAGGGTAATGGATTGGAGACAGAAGCCTGAAATCATCACGTGCAGAAATGTCAATAAGGGCCAGCATTGTACAAGTTCCGAAAGATGCCCTGACAATTGACTAGGTGCTAGCTCACCCCTGCCAGGCCAGAAGAACTCAATCCGCCACCATCCTTTGCAGGCCATTGCGGAAAGACATTGCGACAGGTTGGCTACACTAAGGCATAGTGTGAACTATGTTCCTACCACAGTGGGCTATCCGAAACCGATCTTAATGGGTAGAATAAGCATAAGGGCTCTAGCTGGCTGTCCGTGACAGATTCAGGAGGGCGGGAAGGAAGCCAACTCTCCACAGGAAACATCCCAGGGTAATGGATTGGAGACAGAAGCCTGAAATCATCACGTGCAGAAATGTCACTAAGGGGCAGCGTAGTACAAGTTCCGAAAGAGGCCTTGACAATTGACTACGTGCTAGCTCACCGCTGCCAGGCCAGAGGAACGCAATCTGCCTCCATCCTTTCCAGGCCATTGCGGAATGGCATTGCCCCAGGTTGGCTCCACTAAGGCATAGTGTGAACTATGCTTCTACCACAGTGGGCTATCCGAAACCGATGTTACTGGTTAGAATAAGCAACAGGGCTCTAGCTGGCTGTCAGTGGCAGATGCAGGAGGGCGGGAAGGCTGCCAACTCTCCATAGAAAACAACCCAGTGTAATGGATTGGAGACAGTAGCCTGAAATCATTACGTGAAGAAATGTCACTAAGGGCCAATGTAGTACAAGTTCCGAAAGAGGCCCTGACAATTGACTAGGTGCTAGCTCACCCCTGCCAGGCCAGAAGAACTCAATCCGCCGCCATCCTTTGCAGGCCATTGCGGAAAGACATTGCCACAGGTTGGCTACACTAAGGCATAGTGTGAGTGTAATCGATTGGAGACAGAAGCCTGAAATCATCACGTGCAGAAATGTCAATAAGGGCCAGCGTTGTACAAGTTCCGAAAGAGGCCCTGACAATTGACAAGGTGCTAGCTCACCCCTGCCAGGCCAGGAGAACGCAATCCGCCTCCATCCTTTCCAGGCCATTGCGGAAAGACATTGCCCCAGGTTGGCTCCACTAAGAGATAGTGTGAACTATGCTTCTACCACAGTGGGCTAGCCGAAACCGATCTTAATGGGTAGAATAAGCATAAGGGCTCTAGCTGGCTGTCCGTGACAGATGCAGGAGGGCGGGAAGGAAGCCAACTCTCCATAGAAAACATCCCAGGGTAATGGATTGGAGACAGAAGCCTGAAATCATCACGTGCAGAAATGTCACTAAGGGCCAATGTAGTACAAGTTCCGAAAGAGGCCCTGACAATTGACTAGGTGCTAGCTCACCCCTGCCAGGCCAGAAGAACTCAATCCGCCGCCATCCTTCCCAGGCCATTGCGGAAAGACATTGCCCCAGGTTGGCTACACTAAGGCATAGTGTTTACTATGCTTCTACCACAGTGGGCTCTCCGAAACCGATGTTACTGGTTAGAATAAGCAACAGGGCTCTAGCTGGCTGTCAGTGGCAGATGCAGGAGGGCGGGAAGGCAGCCAACTCTCCATAGGAAACAACCCAGGGTAATGGATTGGAGACAGAAGCCTGAAATCATCACGTGCAGAAATGTCACTAAGGGCCAATGTAGTACAAGTTCCGAAAGAGGCCCTGACAATTGACTAGGTGCTAGCTCACCCCTGCCAGGCCAGAAGAACTCAATCCGCCACCATCCTTCCCAGGCCATTGCGGAAAGACATTGCCCCAGGTTGGCTACACTAAGGCATAGTGTGAACTATGTTCCTACCACAGTGGGCTATCCGAAACCGATCTTAAAGGGTAGAATAAGCATAAGGGCTCTAGCTGGCTGTCCGTGACAGATTCAGGAGGGCGGGAAGGAAGCCAACTCTCCACAGGAAACATCCCAGGGCAATGGATTGGAGACAGAAGCCTGAAATCATCACGTGCAGAAATGTCACTAAGGGGCAGCGTAGTACAATTTCAGAAAGAGGCCTTGACAATTGACTACGTGCTAGCTCACCGCTGCCAGGCCAGAAGAACGCAATCCGCCTCCATCCTTTCCAGGCCATTGCGGAATGACATTGCCCCAGGTTGGCTCCACTAAGGCATAGTGTGAACTATGCTTCTACCACAGTGGGCTCTCCGAAACCGATGTTACTGGTTAGAATAAGCAACAGGGCTCTAGTTGCCTGTCAGTGGCAGATGCAGGAGGGCGGGAAGGCAGCCAACTCTCCACAGGAAACCACCCAGGGTAATGGATTGGAGACAGAAGCCTGAAATCATCACGTGCAGAAATGTCAATAAGGGCCAGCATTGTACAAGTTCCGAAAGATGCCCTGACAATTGACTAGGTGCTAGCTCACCCCTGCCAGGCCAGAAGAACTCAATCCGCCACCATCCTTTGCAGGCCATTGCGGAAAGACATTGCGACAGGTTGGCTACACTAAGGCATAGTGTGAACTATGTTCCTACCACAGTGGGCTATCCGAAACCGATGTTACTGGTTAGAATAAGCAACAGGGCTCTAGCTGGCTGTCAGTGGCAGATGCAGGAGGGCGGGAAGGCAGCCAACTCTCCATAGGAAACAACTCAGGGTAATGGATTGGAGACAGAAGCCTGAAATCATCACGTGCAGAAATGTCACTAAGGGCCAATGTAGTACAAGTTCCGAAAGAGGCCCTGACAATTGACTAGGTGCTAGCTCACCCCTGCCAGGCCAGAAGAACTCAATCCGCCGCCATCCTTCCCAGGCCATTGCGGAAAGACATTGCCCCAGGTTGGCTACACTAAGGCATAGTGTGAACTATGTTCCTATCACAGTGGGCTATCCGAAACCGATGTTACTGGTTAGAATAAGCATCAGGGCTCTAGCTGGCTGTCCGTGACAGATTCAGGAGGGCGGGAAGGAAGCCAACTCTCCACAGGAAACATCCCAGGGCAATGGATTGGAGACAGAAGCCTGAAATCATCACGTGCAGAAATGTCACTAAGGGGCAGCGTAGTACAATTTCCGAAAGAGGCCTTGACAATTGACTACGTGCTAGCTCACCGCTGCCAGGCCAGAAGAACGCAATCCGCCTCCATCCTTTCCAGGCCATTGCGGAATGACATTGCCCCAGGTTGGCTCCACTAAGGCATAGTGTGAACTATGCTTCTACCACAGTGGGCTCTCCGAAACCGATGTTACTGGTTAGAATAAGCAACAGGGCTCTAGTTGCCTGTCAGTGGCAGATGCAGTAGGGCGGGAAGGCAGCCAACTCTCCACAGGAAACCACCCAGGGTAATGGATTGGAGACAGAAGCCTGAAATCATCACGTGCAGAAATGTCAATAAGGGCCAGCATTGTACAAGTTCCGAAAGATGCCCTTACAATTGACTACGTGCTTGCTCACCCCTGCCAGGCCAGAAGAACTCAATCCGCCACCATCCTTTGCAGGCCATTGCGGAAAGACATTGCCCCAGGTTGGCTCCACTAAGGCATAGTGTGAACTATGCTTCTACCACAGTGGGCTATCCGAAACCGATGTTACTGGTTAGAATAAGCAACAGGGCTCTAGCTGGCTGTCAGTGGCAGATGCAGGAGGGCGGGAAGGCTGCCAACTCTCCATAGAAAACAACCCAGTGTAATGGATTGGAGACAGTAGCCTGAAATCATTACGTGAAGAAATGTCACTAAGGGCCAATGTAGTACAAGTTCCGAAAGAGGCCCTGACAATTGACTAGGTGCTAGCTCACCCCTGCCAGGCCAGAAGAACTCAATCCGCCGCCATCCTTTGCAGGCCATTGCGGAAAGACATTGCCACAGGTTGGCTACACTAAGGCATAGTGTGAGTGTAATCGATTGGAGACAGAAGCCTGAAATCATCACGTGCAGAAATGTCAATAAGGGCCAGCGTTGTACAAGTTCCGAAAGAGGCCCTGACAATTGACAAGGTGCTAGCTCACCCCTGCCAGGCCAGGAGAACGCAATCCGCCTCCATCCTTTCCAGGCCATTGCGGAAAGACATTGCCCCAGGTTGGCTCCACTAAGAGATAGTGTGAACTATGCTTCTACCACAGTGGGCTAGACGAAACCGATCTTAATGGGTAGAATAAGCATAAGGGCTCTAGCTGGCTGTCCGTGACAGATGCAGGAGGGCGGGAAGGAAGCCAACTCTCCATAGAAAACATCCCAGGATAATGGATTGGAGGGAGAAGCCTGAAATCATCACGTGCAGAAATGTCAATAAGGGCCAGCGTTGTACAAGTTCCGAAAGATGCCCTGACAATTGATTAGGTGCTAGCTCACCCCTGCCAGGCCAGAAGAACGCAATCCGCCTCCATCCTTTCCAGGCCATTGCGGAAAGACATTGCCACAGGTTGGCTCCACTAAGGCATAGTTGAACTATGCTTCTACCACTGTGGGCTATCCGAAACCGATGTTACTGGTTAGAATAAGCATAAGGGCTCTAGCTGGCTGTCAGAGGCAGATGCAGGAGGGCGGGAAGGCAGCCAACTCTCCATAGGAAACAACCCAGGGTAATGGATTGGAGACAGAAGCCTGAAATCATCACGTGCAGAAATGTCACTAAGGGCCAGCGTAGTACAAGTTCCGAAAGAGGCCCTGACAATTGACTAGGTGCTAGCTCACCCCTGCCAGGCCAGAAGAACTCAATCTGCCACCATCCTTCCCAGGCCATTGCGGAAAGACATTGCCCCAGGTTTAGGCTTAGGTTTAGGTTTAGGTTTAGGTTTAGGTTTAGGTTTAGGTTTAGGGTTAGGGTTAGGGTTAGGGTTAGGGTTAGGGCTTGGATAAGGTTAGGGTTAGGGTTAGGGCGAGGGATAGCGCGAGGTTTAGGGCTAGGGCTAGGGCTAGGGCTAGGGCAAAGGCTAGGGCAAGGGCAAGGGCAAGGGCTAGGGCTAGGGTTAGGGCTAGGCTTAGGGCTAGGACTAGGGCTTGGGCTTGGGCTAGGGTTAGGGATAGGGATAAGTTTAGAGTTGGGGATAGGGTGAGTGTTTGCATTAGCGCTACCGCTAGCACTAGGGCTAGGGCTGGGCTAGGGTTAGGGTTAGGGTTAGGACTAGGACTAGGACTAGGACTAGGACTAGGACTAGGGCTAGGCCAAGGTCTAGGTCTACGTCGAGGGCTAGGGCTAGGGCTAGGGCTAGGGCTAGGGTTAGGGTTAGGATTAGGATTAGGATTAGGCCAAGGCCTAGGCCTAGGCCTAGTGCTACGACTATGGCTATGGCTAAAACTCGGTGGAGGGCTCGGGCTCGGGCTAGGATTAGGTGTAGGGCTAAGGTTAGGGTTAGATCTATTGCTAGGACTAGGGCCAGGCCAGGGCTAGGGTCTGGGTGAGGGTAAAGGTGGGGGTTAGTGTTAGGACTAGGGCTAGGGTTAAGGCTAGGGCTAGGGCTAGGGCTAGGCTTTGTTGGGTTTGTGTTATGGTTAGTTATAGGCTTATGCTTATGCTTAGGCTTTGGCATAGGCTTAGGGTTAGTGTTAGTGTTAGCTTTAGGCTTAGTGCTAGTGCTAGTGCTAGTGCTAGATCTAGTGCTAGTGCTAGTGCTAGTGCTAGGGCAAGGGTTAGTGCTAGTGCTAGTGCTAGGGGTAGAACTAGGGTTTGGGCTAGGGCTAGGGCTAGCGTCAGGGCTTGGGCTAGGCCTAGGGCTGCGGCTAGGCCTAGGGCTACTGCTAGGGCTAGGGCTAGGGCTAGGGATCGGGCTGGCCTAAGGTGAGGGGTTGGGTTAGGGTTAGGGTTAGGGTTAGGGTTAGGGTTAGGGTTAGGGTTAGGGTTAGGGTTAGGGTTAGGGTTAGGGTTAGGGTTAGGGTTAGGGTTAGGGTTAGGGTTAGGGTTAGGGTTAGGGTTAGGGTTAGGGTTAGGGTTAGGGTTAGGGTTAGGGCGAGGGATAGTGCGAGGTTTAGGGCTAGGGCTAGGGCTAGGGCTAGGGCTAGGGTAGGGCTAGGGCAAAGGCTACGGTCAGTGCTAGGGCAAGGGCTAGGGCTAGGGTTAGGGCTAGGGCAAGGGCTAGGGCTAGGGCTAGGGCTAGGGTTAGGGTTAGGGGTACGGGTAGGGGTAGGGGTAGGGTTAGGGTTAGGGTTAGGGTTAGGGTTAGGGTTAGGGTTAGGGTTAGGGTTAGAGTTAGGGTTAGGGTTAGGGTTAGGGTTAGGGCTAGTGCTTGTGCTAGTGCTAGTGCTAGTGCTAGGGCAAGGGCTAGTGCTAGTGCTAGTGCTAGTGCTAGTGCTAGTGCTAGTGCTAGTGCTAGTGCTAGGGCAAGGGCAAGGGCAAGGGCAAGGGCAAGCGCTAGGGCTAGGGCTAGGGCTAGGGCTAGGGCTAAGGCTAGGCTTAGGCTTAGGCTTAGGCATGGGAATAGGAATAGGGCTAGAACTAGGGTTTGGGTAAGGGCTAGGGCTAGGGGTAGCGTCAGGGCTTGGGCTAGGCCTAGGGCTGCGGCTAGGGCTAGGATTAGGCCTAGTGCTAGTGCTAGTGGTAGGGCTCGGGCTCGGGCTGGGCTAAGGTTAGTGGTTGCGTTAGGGTTAGGGTTAGGGTTAGGATTAGGGTCAGGGTTAGGGTTAGGATTAGGGTTAGGGTTAGGGTTAGGGTTAGGGTTCGGGTTAGGGTTCGGGTTCGGGTTCGGGTTCGGGTTCGGGTTAGGGTTAGGGTTAGGGTTAGGGTTTGGTTTGGGTTAGGTTTGGGTTAGGGTTAGGGTTAGGGTTAGGGTTAGGGTTAGGGTTAGGGTTAGGGTTAGGGTTAGGGCTAGGGCTAGGGCTAGGGCTAGGGCTAGAGCTAGGGCTAGGGCTAGGGTTAGAGCTAGGCTTTGTTAGGGTTTGTGTTATGGTTAAGTAAACGGTTAGGCTTAGGCTTCGGCTTAGGCATAGGCTTAGGGTTAGTGTTAGTGTTAGCTTTAGGGTTAGTGCTAGTGCTAGTGCTAGTGCTAATGATAGTGCTAGATCTAGTGCTAGTGCTAGTGCTAGGGCAAGGGCTAGTGCTAGTGCTAGTGCTAGGGCTAGGGCTAGAACTAGGGTTTGGGTTAGGGCTAGGGCTAGGGCTAGCGTCAGGGCTTGGGCTAGGCCTCGGGCTGCGGCTAGGCGTAGGGCTACTGCTAGGGCTATAGCTAGGGCTAGGGCTAGGGCTGGCCTAAGGTGAGGGGTTGGGTTAGGTTTAGGGTTAGTGTTAAGGTCAGGGTTAGGGTTAGGGTTAGGGTAAGGGTTAGGGTTAGGGTTAGGGTTAGGGTTAGGGTTAGGGTTAGGGTTAGGGTTAGGGTTAGGGTTAGGGTTTCGTATACGGTTAGGTTTATGGGTAGGGCTATGGCTAGGGTTAGGGTTTAGGTTTGTGTTAGGGTAAGGGATAGGCTTAGGCTTAGGTTTAGGCTTAGGAATAGAAATAGGAGTAGGGCTAGAACTAGCGTTTGGGTTATTGCTAGGGCTAGGGCTAGGGCTAGCGTCAGGGCTTGGGCTAGGCCTAGGGCTGCGGCTAGTGCTAGTGCTAGTGCTCAGGCTCGGGCTCGTGCTGGGCTAAGGTTAGGGTTAGGGGTAGTGGTAGTGGTAGGGGTAGGGTTATGGCTACGGCTAAGGCTAGCGCTAACCCAAAACCTAGTTCTAGCCCTATTCCTATTCTTATTCGTAGTCCTAAGCCTACCCCTACCCCTACCCCTACCCCTACCCCTAACCCAAACGCTAGCTCTAGCCCTCGTTCTATACCTAAGCCTAGCCCTAGCCCTCGCCTTAGCCCTAGCCCTAGTCCTAGCTCTAGCCCTAGCCCTAGCCCTAGCCCTAGCCCTAGCCCTAGCCCTACCCTCACCTTAACCCGAACCCTAACCCTAACCCTAACCCAAACCAAACCCTAAAGCTAAACCTAACACTAACCTTAGCCCAGCTTTAGCCATAGCTTTAACCCTAACCCTAACCCTAACCCTAACGCTAACCCTAACCCTAACCCTAACCCTAACCCTAAACCTAACCCTAAACCTAACCCTAATCCTAACCCTAACCCTAAACCTAACCCTAACCCTAACCCTAACCCTAACCCTAGCCCTAGCCCTAGCCCTAGCCCTAGCCCTAGCCCTGACACTAAACCTCACCTTCAACCTAGCCCTAGCCCTACCCCTAACACTAACACTAACCCTCACCTTCACCCTCACTCTCAACCTAGCCCACGCCTGGCCCTAGTCCTAGCAATAGATCTAACCCATACCCTAGCGCTACAGCTAATCCTAGCCCTAGCCCTCACCCGAGTTTTAGCCATAGCCATAACCGTCGTCCTAGCACTAGGTCTAGGCCTAATCCTAGCCCTAGCCCTAGCCCTAGCCCTAGCCCTAGCCCTAGCCCTAGTCCTAGTCCTAGCCCTAGCCCTACCCATAGCCGAAGCCCTAGCCCTAACCCAAACCCTAGCTTTAGCCGTATTCCTATTCCTATTCCTAGTCCTAAACCTAGCCTTCGCCCTCGCCCTAGCCCTAGCTTTGGCCCTAATCCTAACCCTAACCCTAACACTAAGACTAACACTAACACTAACCCAAATCGTAGCCCTAAGCATAAGCCTAAACCTAGCCCGAACCCTAGACCGAACCCTAACACAAACCCTAACCCTAGCCCTAGCACTAGCACTAGCACTAGCCTTATCCCTAGCCATAACCCTACCCCTAAACCTACCCCTACCCCTACCCCTACGCCTACCCCTACGCCTACCCCTACCTTTACCCCTACCCCTACCCCTACCTCTAACTGAAACCCAAACCCTAGCTCTAGCCATATTCCTAGTCCTAATCCTAATCCTAAAATTAGCCCTAGCCCTAGCCCTAGCCCTAGCCCTAGCCCAAGCCCTTGGCCTTGCCCTAGCCCTAGCCCTAGCCCTAGCCCTAGCCCTAGCCTTAGGCCTAGCCCTAGCCCTAGCCCTAGCCCTAGCCCTAGCCCTAGCCCTAGCCCTAGCCCTAGCCCTAGCCCTAGCCCTAACCCTAACTCTAAACCGAACCCGAACCCGAACCCTAACGGTAACCCACCACATGCCCCAGCCATATCCTTAGATCTAAAGATAACCCTATCCCTTGCCCTTGCCTGAGCCATAAGCCTAATCCTAGCCGTAGCCCTAGTCCTAGCCCTAACACTAACACTAACACTAACACTAACACTAACAATCACCTTGACCCTCACCCTCACCTAGCCCTGCCATGACTCTAGCCATAGAAATAGCCCTAACCCTAACCCTAGCCCTAAGGCTACGCCTAAGCCTAATCCTAGCCCAAGCCCAAGCTCGAGCCCGAGCCCGAGCCCAAGCCCTATCCCTAGCCCTAGTCGTAGCACTTGGCCTAGGCGTAAACCAAATCCTAGCCCTAGCCCTACCCGTAGCCCTAGCCATAGCTCTACACAACACCTAGCCCTAGCCCTACCTTTAGCCCTAGCCCTAGCCCTAGAACTAGCCCTAGCCCTAGACCTTGGCCTAGCCCTAGCCCTAGCCCTAACCCTAACCCTAACTCTAAACCGAACCTGAACCCGAACCCTAACGCTAACCCACCGCATGCCCTAGCCGTAGCCTCAGCTCTAAAGGTAACCCTAGCCCTAGCCCTTGCCCGAGCCATAAGCCTAACCCTAGCCGTAGCCCTAGCCCTAGTCCTAGTCCTAGCCCTAACACTAACACTAACAATCACCTTCACCCTCACCCTCACCTAGCCCTGCCCTGGCCCTAGCCATAGAAATAGCCCTAACCCTAACCCTAGCCCTAAGCCTACGCCTAAGCCTAATCCTAGCCCAAGCCCAAGCTCGAGCCCGAGCCCGAGCCCTATCCCTAGCCCTAATCATAGCAGTAGGCCTAGGCCTAAACCAAATCCTAGCCCTAGCCCTAGCCCTAGCCCTAGCCGTAGCCCTAGCCATAGCTCTACACAACACCTAGCCCTAGCCCTAGCCCTCACACTCACACTCACACTCATGCTAGCTGAGCCCTAGCCCTAGCCCTAGCCCTAGCCCTAGCCCTAGCCCTAACACTAACACTAACCCTCAACTTCACCCTAGCCCTGCCCTCGCCTTAGCCATAGAAATAGCCCTAATCCTAACCCTAGCCCTAAGCGTAATCCTAGCCCGAGCCCGAGCCCTACCCCGAGCCCGAGCTTGAGCACGAGACCTAGCCCTAGCCCTAGTAGTAGCACTAGTCCTAGGCCTAAACAAAACGCTAACCCTAACCCTAGCCATAGCCATAGCCATAGCCCTAGCCCTAGGCCTACCCATCACCCTGACCCTGACCCTGACCCTGACCCTGACCCTGACCCTGACCATGACCCTGACCATGACCCTCACCCTCACCCTCACCCTAACCCAATCCCCAAACTTAGCCCAGCGCGAGCCCTAGCCCTAGCCCTAGCCCTAGCCCTAGCACTAGCCGCAGCCCTAGCCCTAGCCCTAGCCCTAGCCCTAGCCCTAGCCCTAGCCCTAGCCCTAGCCCTAGCCCTAGCCCTAGCCCTAGCCCTAGCCCTAGCTCTAGCCCTAGCCCTAGCCCTAGCCCTAGCCCTAGCCCTAGCCCTAGCCCTAGCCCTACCCTCACCTTAACCCGAACCCTAACCCTAACCCTAACCCAAACCAAACCCTAAAGCTAAACCTAACACTAACCTTAGCCCAGCTTTAGCCATAGCTTTAACCCTAACCCTAACCCTAACGCTAACCCTAACCCTAACCCTAACCCTAAACCTAACCCTAAACCTAACCCTAATCCTAACCCTAACCCTAACCCTAACCCTAAACCTAACCCTAGCCCTAGCCCTAGCCCTAGCCCTAGCCCTGACACTAAACCTCACCTTCAACCTAGCCCTAGCCCTAGCCCTAACACTAACCCTCACCTTCACCCTCACTCTCAACCTAGCCCTCGCCTGGCCCTAGTCCTAGCAATAGATCTAACCCATACCCTAGCGCTACAGCTAATCCTAGCCCTAGCCCTCGCCCGAGTTTTAGCCATAGCCATAACCATCGTCCTAGCACTAGGTCTAGGCCTAATCCTAGCCCTAGCCCTAGCCCTAGCCCTAGCCCTAGCACTAGCCCTAGCCCTAGACCTAGTCCTAGCCCTAGCCCTAGCCCTACCCCTAGCCGAAGCCCTAGCCCTAACCCAAACCCTAGCTTTAGCCGTATTCCTATTCCTATTCCTAGTCCTAAGCCTAGCCTTCGCCCTCGCCCTCGCCCTAGCTTTGGCCCTAACCCTAACCCTAACACTAAGACTAACACTAACACTAACCCAATTCGTAGCCCTAAGCATAAGCCTAAACCTAGCCCGAACCCTAACACAAACCCTAACCGTAGCCCTAGCCCTTAGCACTAGCCCTAGCCTTATCCCTAGCCATAACCCTAAACCTACCCCTACCCCTACCCCTACCCCTACCCCAACCCCTACCCCTACCCCTACCCCTACCCCTACCTTTACCCCTACCCCTACCCCTACCTCTAAACGAAACCCAAACCCTAGCTCTAGCCATATTCCTAGTCCTAATCCTAATCCTAAAATTAGCCCTAGCCCTAGCCCTAGCCCTAGCCCTAGCCCTAGCCCTAGCCCTAGCCCTAGCCCTAGCCCTAGCCCTAGCCCTTGGCCTAGCCCTAGCCCTAGCCCTAGCCCTAGCCCTAGCCTTAGGCCTAGCCCTAGCCCTAGCCCTAGCCCTAGCCCTAGCCCTAGCCCTAACCCTAACTCTAAACCGAACCCGAACCCGAACCCTAACGGTAACCCACCACATGCCCCAGCCATATCCTTAGATCTAAAGATAACCCTATCCCTAGCCCTTGCCTGAGCCATAAGCCTAATCCTAGCCGTAGCCCTAGTCCTAGCCCTAACACTAACACTAACACTAACAATCACCTTGACCCTCACCCTCACCTAGCCCTGCCATGACTCTAGCCATAGAAATAGCCCTAAACCTAACCCTAGCCCTAAGGCTACGCCTAAGCCTAATCCTAGCCCAAGCCCAAGCTCGAGCCCGAGCCCGAGCCCGAGCCCTAGCCCTATCCCTAGCCCTAGTCGTAGCACTTGGCCTAGGCGTAAACCAAATCCTAGCCCTAGCCCTACTCGTAGCCCTAGGCATAGCTCTACACAACACCTAGCCCTAGCCCTAGCCCTACCCCTAGCCCTAGCCCTAGCCCTAGCCCTAGCCCTAGCCCTAGCCCTAGCCCTAGCCCTAGCCCTAGCCCTAGCCCTTGGCCTAGCCCTAGCCCTAGCCCTAACCCTAACCCTAACCCTAACTCTAAACCGAACCCGAACCCGAACCCTAACGCTAACCCACCGCATGCCCTAGCCATAGCCTCAGCTCTAAAGGTAACCCTAGCCCTAGCCCTTGCCCGAGCCATAAGCCTAACCCTAGCCGTAGCCCTAGTCCTAGTCCTAGCCCTAACACTAACACTAACAATCACCTTCACCCTCACCCTCACCTAGCCCTGCCCTGGCCCTAGCCATAGAAATAGCCCAAACCCTAACCCTAGCCCTAAGCCTACGCCTAAGCCTAATCCTAGCCCAAGACCAAGCTCGAGCCCGAGCCCGAGCCCTATCCCTATCCCTAGTCATAGCAGTAGGCCTAGGCCTAAACCAAATCCTAGCCCTAGCCCTAGCCCTAGCCCTAGCCGTAGCCCTAGCCATAGCTCTACACAACACCTAGCCCTAGCCCTAGACCTCACACTCACACTCACACTCATGCTAGCTGAGACCTAGCCCTAGCCCTAGCCCTAGCCCTAGCCCTAGCCCTAGCCCTAGCCCTAACACTAACACTAACCCTCACCTTCACCCTAGCCCTGCCCTCGCCTTAGCCGTAGAAATAGCCCTAATCCTAAACCTAGCCCTAAGCGTAATCCTAGCCCGAGCCCGAGCCCGAGCCCTACCCCGAGCCCGAGCTTGAGCACGAGACCTAGCCCTAGCCCTAGTAGTAGCACTAGTCCTAGGCCTAAACAAAACCCTAACCCTAACCCTAACCCTAGCCATAGCCATAGCCATAGCCCTAGCCCTAGGCCTACCCATCACCCTGACCCTGACCCTGACCCTGACCCTGACACTCACCCTGACCCTGACCCTGACCCTCACCCTCACCCTCACCCTCACCCTCACCCAAACCCAATCCCCAAACTTAGCCCAGGGCGAGCCCGAGCCCGAGCCCGAGCCCTAGCCCTAGCACTAGCACTAGCACTAGCCGCAGCCCTAGCCCTAGCCCTAGCCCTAGCCCTAGCCCTAGCCCTAGCCCTAGCCCTAGCCCTAGCCCTAGCCCTAGCCCTAGCCCTAGCCCTAGCCCTAGCCCTAGCCCTAGCCCGAGCCCTAGCCCGAGCCCTAACCCTAACCCTAACACTAGCTCAGCCCTGCCTCTAGCCCTAGCCCAACCCGTAGCCCTAACCCTATCCCTAACAAGAATCCTAGCCCTAAGCCTAGCCCTAGCCCTAGCCCTAGCCCTAGCCCTAGCCCTAGCCCTAGCCCTAGCCCTAGCCCTAGCCCTAGCCCTAGCCCTAGCCCTAGCCCTAGCCCTAGCACTAGCACTAGCACTAGCCCTAGCCCTAGCCCTAGCCCTAGTCCTAGCTTTAGCCCTAGCCCTAGCCCTAGCCCTACCCTCACCTTAACCCGAACCCTAACCCTAACCCTAACCCAAACCAAACCCTAAAGCTAAACCTAACACTAACCGTAGCCCAGCTTTAGCCATAGCTTTAACCCTAACCCTAACCCTAACCCTAACCCTAACCCTAACCCTAACCCTAACCCTAACCCTAACCCTAACCCTAACCCTAACCCTAACCCTAATCCTAACCCTAACCCTAACCCTAACCCTAACCCTAACCCTAACCCTAAACCTAACCCTAGCCCTAGCCCTAGCCCTAGCCCTAGCCCTGACACTAAACCTCACCTTCAACCTAGCCCTAGCCCTACCCCTTACACTAACACTAACCCTGACCTTCACCTTCACTCTCAACCTAGCCCTCGCCTGGCCCTAGTCCTAGCAATAGATCTAACCCATACCCTAGCGCTACAGCTAATCCTAGCCCTCGCCCTCGCCCGAGTTTTAGCCATAGCCATAAACATCGTCCTAGCACTAGGTCTAGGCCTAATCCTAGCCCTAGCCCTAGCCCCAGCCCTAGCCCTAGACCTAGACCTAGACCTAGTCCTAGCCCTAGCCCTAGCTCTAGCCGAAGCCCTAGCCCTAACCCAAACCCTAGCTTTAGCCGTATTCCTATTCCTATTCCTAGTCCTAAGACTAGCCTTCGCCCTCGCCCTAGCCCTAGCTTTGGCCCTAACCCTAACCCTAACCCTAACACTAAGACTAACACTAACCCTAACCCAATTCGTAGCCCTAAGCATAAGCCTAAACCTAGCCCGAACCCTAGACCAAACCCTAACACAAACCCTAACCCTAGCCCTAGCCCTAGCACTAGCCCTAGCCTTATCCCTAGCCATAACCCTAAACCTACCTCTACCCCTACCCCTACCCCTACCCCAACACCTACCCCTACCCCTACCCCTACCCCTACCCCTACCCCTACCCCTACCTTTACCCCTACCCCTACCCCTACCTCTAACCAAAACCCAAACCCTAGCTCTAGCCATATTCCTAGTCCTAATCCTAATCCTAAGATTAGCCCTAGAACTAGCCCTAGCCCTAGCCGAAGCCCTTGGCCTAGCCCTAGCCCTAGCCCTAGCCCTAACCCTAACTCTAAACCGAACCCGAACCCGAACCCGAACCCTAACGGTAACCCACCACATGCCCCAGTCATATCCTTAGATCTAAAGATAACCCTATCCCTAGCCCTTGCCTGAGCCATAAGCCTAATCCTAGCCGTAGCCCTAGTCCTAGCCCTAACACTAACACTAACACTAACACTAACAATCACCTTCACCCTCACCCTCACCTAGCCCTGCCCTGGCCCTAGCCATAGAAATGCTAACCCTTACCCTAACCCTAACCCTAACCCTAACCCTAACCCTAACCCTAACCCTAACCCTAACCCTAACCCTAACCCTAACCCTAACCCTAACCCTAACCCTAACCCTAACCCTAACCCTAACCCTAACCCTAACCCTAACCCTAACCCTAACCCTAACCCTGCCATGACTCTAGCCATAGAAATAGCCCTAACCCTAACCCTAGCCCTAAGGCTACACCTAAGCCTAATCCTAGCCCAAGCCCAAGCTCGAGCCCGAGCCCGAGCCCGAGCCCGAGCCCTATCTTTAGCCCTAGTCGTAGCACTTGGCCTAGGCATAAACCAAATCCTAGCCCTAGCCCTACCCGTAGCCCTAGCCATAGCTCTACACAACACCTAGCCCTAGCCCTACCTCTAGCCCTAGCCCTAGCCCTAGCCCTAGCCCTAGCCCTAGCCCTAGCCCTTGGCCTAGCCCTAGCCCTAGCCCTAACCCTAACCCTAACTCTAAACCGAACCCGAACCCGAACCCTAACGCTAACCCACCGCATGCCCTAGCCATAGCCTCAGCTCTAAAGGTAACTCTAGCCCTAGCCCTTGCCCGAGCCATAAGCCTAACCCTAGCCGTAGCCCTAGTCCTAGCCCTAACACTAACACTAACAATCACCTTCACCCTCACCCACACCTAGCCCTGCCCTGGCCCTAGCCATAGAAATAGCCCTAACCCTAACCCTAGCCCTAAGCCTACGCCTAAGCCTAATCCTAGCCCAAGCCCAAGCTTGAGCCCGAGCCCGAGCCCTATCCCTATCCCTAGTCATAGAAGTAGGCCTAGGCCTAAACCAAATCCTAGCCCTAGCCCTAGCCCTAGCCCTAGCCGTAGCCCTAGCCATAGCTCTACACAACACCTAGCCCTAGCCCTCACACTCACACTCACACTCATGCTAGCTGAGCCCTAGCCCTAGCCCTAGCCCTAACACTAACACTAACTCTCACCTTCACCCTAGCCCTGCCCTCGCCTTAGCCGTAGAAATAGCCCTAATCCTAACCCTAGCCCTAAGCGTAATCCTAGCCCGAGCCCGAGCCCGAGCCCTACCCCGAGCCCGAGCTTGAGCACGAGCCCTAGCCCTAGCCCTAGTAGTAGCACTAGTCCTAGGCCTAAACAAAACCCTAACACTAACCCTAGCCATAGCCATAGCCAAAGCCCTAGCCCTAGGCCTACCCATCACCCTGACCCTGACCCTGACCCTGACCCTGACCCTGACCCTGACCCTGACCCTGACCCTGACCCTGACCCTCACCCTCACCCTCACCCTCACCCAAACCCAATCCCCAAACTTAGCCCAGGGCGAGCCCGAGCCCGAGCCCGAGCCCTAGCACTAGCACTAGCACTAGCACTAGCCGCAGCCCTAGCCCTAGCCCTAGCCCTAGCCCTAGCCCTAACCCTAACCCGAGCCCTAACCCTAACCCTAACACTAGCTCAGCCCTGCCTCTAGCCCTAGCCCAACCCGTAGCCCTAACCCTATCCCTAACAAGAATCCTAGCCCTAAGCCTAGCCCTAGCCCTAGCCCTAGCCCTAGCCCTAGCCCTAGCCCTAGCCCTAGCCCTAGCCCTAGCCCTAGACCTAGCCCTAGCCCTAGCCCTAGCACTAGCACTAGCACTAGCCCTAGCCCTAGCCCTAGTCCTAGCTTTAGCCCTAGCCCTAGCCCTAGCCCTACCCTCACCTTAACCCGAACCCTAACCCTAACCCTAACCCAAACCAAACCCTAAAGCTAAACCTAACACTAACCTTAGCCCAGCTTTAGCCATAGCTTTAACCCTAACCCTAACCCTAACCCTAACCCTAACCCTAACCCTAACCCTAACCCTAACCCTAACCCTAACCCTAACCCTAACCCTAACCCTAACCCTAACCCTAACCCTAACCCTAACCCTAACCCTAACCCTAACCCTAACCCTAACCCTAAACCTAACCCTAGCCCTAGCCCTAGCCCTAGCCCTAGCCCTGACACTAAACCTCACCTTCAACCTAGCCCTAGCCCTACCCCTAACACTAACACTAACCCTGACCTTCACCTTCACTCTCAACCTAGCCCTCGCCTGGCCCTAGTCCTAGCAATAGATCTAACCCATACCCTAGCGCTACAGCTAATCCTAGCCCTAGCCCTCGCCCGAGTTTTAGCCATAGCCATAAACATCGTCCTAGCACTAGGTCTAGGCCTAATCCTAGCCCTAGCCCTAGCCCCAGCCCTAGCCCTAGCCCTAGACCTAGACCTAGTCCTAGCCCTAGCCCTAGCTCTAGCCGAAGCCCTAGCCCTAACCCAAACCCTAGCTTTAGCCGTATTCCTATTCCTATTCCTAGTCCTAAGACTAGCCTTCGCCCTCGCCCTAGCCCTAGCTTTGGCCCTAACCCTAACCCTAACCCTAACACTAAGACTAACACTAACCCTAACCCAATTCGTAGCCCTAAGCATAAGCCTAAACCTAGCCCGAACCCTAGACCAAACCCTAACACAAACCCTAACCCTAGCCCTAGCCCTAGCACTAGCCCTAGCCTTATCCCTAGCCATAACCCTAAACCTACCTCTACCCCTACCCCTACCACTACCCCAACACCTACCCCTACCCCTACCCCTACCCCTACCCCTACCTTTACCCCTACCCCTACCCCTACCTCTAACCGAAACCCAAACCCTAGCTCTAGCCATCTTCCTAGTCCTAATCCTAATCCTAAGATTAGCCCTAGCCCTAGCCCTAGCCCTAGCCGAAGCCCTTGGCCTAGCCCTAGCCCTAGCCCTAGCCCTAACCCTAACTCTAAACCGAACCCGAACCCGAACCCGAACCCTAACGGTAACCCACCACATGCCCCAGTCATATCCTTAGATCTAAAGATAAACCTATCCCTAGCCCTTGCCTGAGCCATAAGCCTAATCCTAGCCGTAGCCCTAGTCCTAGCCCTAACACTAACACTAACACTAACACTAACAATCACCTTCACCCTCACCCTCACCTAGCCCTGCCCTGGCCCTAGCCATAGAAATGCTAACCCTTACCCTAACCCTAACCCTAACCCTAACCCTAACCCTAACCCTAACCCTAACCCTAACCCTAACCCTAACCCTAACCCTAACCCTAACCCTAACCCTAACCCTAACCCTAACCCTAACCCTAACCCTAACCCTAACCCTAACCCTAACCCTAACCCTAACCCTAACCCTAACCCTAACCCTAACCCTGCCATGACTCTAGCCATAGAAATAGCCCTAACCCTAACCCTAGCCCTAAGGCTACACCTAAGCCTAATCCTAGCCCAAGCCCAAGCTCGAGCCCGAGCCCGAGCCCGAGCCCTATCCCTAGCCCTAGTCGTAGCACTTGGCCTAGGCATAAACCAAATCCTAGCCCTAGCCCTACCCGTAGCCCTAGCCATAGCTCTACACAACACCTAGCCCTAGCCCTACCTCTAGCCCTAGCCCTAGCCCTAGCCCTAGCCCTAGCCCTAGCCCTAGCCCTAGCCCTTGGCCTAGCCCTAGCCCTAGCCCTAACCCTAACCCTAACTCTAAACCGAACCCGAACCCGAACCCTAACGCTAACCCACCGCATGCCCTAGCCATAGCCTCAGCTCTAAAGGTAACTCTAGCCCTAGCCCTTGCCCGAGCCATAAGCCTAACCCTAGCCGTAGCCCTAGTCCTAGCCCTAACACTAACACTAACAATCACCTTCACCCTCACCCTCACCTAGCCCTGCCCTGGCCCTAGCCATAGAAATAGCCCTAACCCTAACCCTAGCCCTAAGCCTACGCCTAAGCCTAATCCTAGCCCAAGCCCAAGCTCGAGCCCGAGCCCGAGCCCTATCCCTATCCCTAGTCATAGAAGTAGGCCTAGGCCTAAACCAAATCCTAGCCCTAGCCCTAGCCCTAGCCCTAGCCGTAGCCCTAGCCATAGCTCTACACAACACCTAGCCCTAGCCCTCACACTCACACTCACACTCATGCTAGCTGAGCCCTAGCCCTAGCCCTAGCCCTAACACTAACACTAACTCTCACCTTCACCCTAGCCCTGCCCTCGCCTTAGCCGTAGAAATAGCCCTAATCCTAACCCTAGCCCTAAGCGTAATCCTAGCCCGAGCCCGAGCCCGAGCCCTACCCCGAGCCCGAGCTTGAGCACGAGCCCTAGCCCTAGCCCTAGTAGTAGCACTAGTCCTAGGCCTAAACAAAACCCTAACACTAACCCTAGCCATAGCCATAGCCAAAGCCCTAGCCCTAGGCCTACCCATCACCCTGACCCTGACCCTGACCCTGACCCTGACCCTGACCCTGACCCTCACCTAACCCTAACCCAATCCCCAAACTTAGCCCAGCGAGAGCCCGAGCCCGAGCCCAAGCCCTAGCACTAGCACTAGCACTAGCACTAGCACTAGCACTAGCACTAGCACTAGCACTAGCCCTAGCCCTAGCCCTAGCCCTAGCCCTAGCACTAGCCCTAGCACTAGCCCTAGCACTAGCCCTAGCACTAGCCCTAGCCCTAGCCCTAGCCCTAGCCCTAACCCTAACCCTAACCCTAACCCTAACCCTAACCCAAACCCTAACCTTAGCCCAGCCCTAGCCCTAGCCCTAACCCTCACTCTAACCCTCTCCCTCTCCCTCACCTTCATCCTAACCCTAACCCTAACCCAAAACCTCACCGTAACCCAGCCCTAGCCATAGCCATAGCACTAGCATTAGCCCTGGTCCTGACCCTAGCTATAGCCCTAGCCCTAGTCGTAGCACTAGGCTTAGGCCTAGGCCTAGGCCTAACCCTTCGTGTAACCCTAAACGTAACCCTAACCCTAAGCCTAACCTTGCCCGAACCCTAACTTTAACCCTAACTCTAACACTAACACTAACCCTAGCCCTAGCCGTAGCCCTAGCCCTAGCCCTAGCCCTAGCCCGAGCCCGAGCCCGAGCCCTAGCCCTACGCTTACCCCTACCCCTACCCCTACCCCTACACCTACCCCTACCCCTACCCCTACCCCTACCCCTACCCCTACCCCTACCCCTACCCCTACCCCTACCCCTACCCCTACCCCTACCCCTACCCCTTCCGCTTCCCCTTCACCTAACCCAAACTCTAGCTCTAGCCCTAGTCCTATGCCTAAGCCGAGCCCTAGCCCTAAGCCTAGCCCTAGTCCTAGCCCTAGCCCTAGCCCTAGCCCTGAACTTAACCTTAACCTTAACCTTAACCTTAACCCTAACCCTAACCCTAACCCTAACCCAAACACTAACCCTAACCCTAACCCTAACCCTAACCCTAACCCTAACCCTAACCCTAACCCTAACCCTAACCCTAACCCTAACCCTAACCCTAACCCTAACCCTAAACCTAAACCTAACCCTAACCCTAACCCTAAATCTAAACCTAAACCTAAACCTAAACCTCATCCAAATGCTAACCCTTACCCTAACCCTAACCCTAACCCTAACCCTAACCCTAACCCTAACCCTAACCCTAACCCTAACCCTAACCCTAACCCTAACCCTAACCCTAACCCTAACCCTAACCCTAACCCTAACCCTAACCCTAACTCTAACCCTAACTCTAACCCTAACCCAAACCCAAACCCTAAACCTAACCAAACCCTAAAGCTAAACCTAACACTAACCTTAGCCGAGCCCTGGCCCTTGCCTTAACCCTAACCCTAAACCTAACTCTAGCACTAGCACTAGGCCTACCCCAATCCTAAGCTTAAGCTTAACCCTAGCCCTCGCCGTACCCCTAACCCTAATCCTACCCCAGCCCTAGCCCTCGGCCTAGGCCTAGCATAGCCCTAGCCCTAGAAGTAGTCCTAGTCCTAGTCCTAACCCTAACCCTAGCCCAGCCCTAACCCTAGTGCTAGCATTAACACAAACGCTAACACTAACACTAACCCTATTCTTATCCCTAGCCCTAAACCTAACCCTAACCCTAGCCCAAGCCCAAGCCCTAGCCCTAAGCCTAACCCTATCCCTATCCCTATCCCTAATCGTAGCACTATGCCTAGGCCTAAACCAAGTTGTAGCCCTTACCTAACCCTAACCCTAACCCTAGCCCTAGCCCTAGCCCTAGCCCTAGCCCTAGCCCTAGCCCTAGCCCTAGCCCTAGCCCTAGCCCTCACCCTCACCCTCACGCTAGCTCAGCCCTGGCTCTAACCCTAGCCCAACCCATCGCACTGACCGTAACAATAACACGAGCCCTAGCCCTAGCCCTAAGCCTACCCATAGCCATAACCCTGGCCCTAACCCTAACCCTAACCCTAACCCTAACCCTAACCCTAACCCTAACCCTAACCCTAACCCTAACCCTAACCCTAACCCTAACCCTAACCCTAACCCTAACCCTAACCCTAACCCTAACCCTAACCCTAACCCTAACCCTAACTTTAACCCTAACCCTAACCCTAACCCTAACCCTAACCCTAACCCTAACCCTAACCCTAACCCTAACCCTAACCCTAACCCTAACGCAACCCCTAACCTTAGCCCAGCCCGAGCCCGAGCCCTACCACTAGCACTAGCACTAGCACTAGGCCTCGTCCTAGCCCTAGCCGCAGCCCTAGGCCTAGCCCAAGCCCTGATGCTAGCCCTAGCCCTAGCCCTAGTGTTAGAGTTTGGGCTCGGGTTAGGCTTAGGGCTAGGGCTAGGGCTGTGGCTACGGCTATTCCTAGTGCTAGTGCTAATGCTAGGGCTCGGGCTCGGGCTCGCGCTGGGCTAAGTTTGGGGATTGGGTTAGGGTTAGGGTTAGGGTTAGGGTTAGGGTTAGGGTTAGGGTTAGGGTGAGGGTGAGGGTGAGGGTGAGGGTCAGGGTCAGGGTCAGGATCAGGGTCAGCGTCAGCGTCAGGGTCAGGGTCAGGGTGATCGCTATGCCTAGGGCTATGGCTATGGCTATGGCTAGGGCTAGGGTTAGGGTTAGGGTTTTGCTTAGGCCTAGGACTAGTGCCACAACTAGGGCTAGGGCTAGGGCTCGTCCTCGTGCTCAAGCTCGAGCTCGGGGTAGGGCTCGGGGTAGGGGTAGGGCTACGGCTAGGGCTAGGATTACGCTTAGGGCTAGGGTTAGGATTAGGGCTATATCTACGGCTATGGCAAGGGCAGGGCTAGGGTGAAGGTGAGGGTTAGTGTTACTGTTAGGGCTAGGGCTAGGGCTACAGCGAGGGCTACGGCTAGGGTTAGGCTTACGGCTCGGGCTCGGGCTCGGGTTACCATTAGAGTTATGGCTATGGCTAGGGCCTGGCGTGGGTTACGTTTATGGTTAGGGTTAGCGTTAGGGTAAGGGTTAGGGTTAGTGTTAAGGTTAGGGTAGGGCAAGCCTAGGTCTAGGTCTAGGTCTAGGTCTAGGTCTAGGTCTAGGTCTAGGTCTAGGTCTAGGTCTAGGTCTAGGTCTAGGTCTAGGTCTAGGGCTAGGGCTAGGGCTAGGGCTAGGGCTAGGGCTAGGGCTAGGGCTAGGGCTAGGGCTAGGGTTATGGTAGGGCGATGGGTTGGGCTAGGGCTAGAGACAGGGCTGAGCTAGCACGAGGGTGAGGGTGAGGGTGAGGGCTAGGGCTTGGCCTAGGGCTAGGGCTAGGGCTAGGGCTAGGGTTAGGGCTAGGGCTAGGGCTAGGACTAGGGCTAGGGCTGGGTTTAGGGTTAGGGTTAGGGTTAGGGTTAGGGTTTGGTTTAGGCCTAGGCCTAATGCTACGACTAGGGATAGGGATAGGGCTAGAGTTAGGCTTAGGGCTTGGGCTTGGGCTTGGGCTGGGGTAAGGTTTAGGTTTAGGGCTAGGGATAAGAATAGGGTTAGGGTTAGGGTTAGCATTTGCGTTAGCGCTAGCACTAGCACTAGGGCTAGGGCTGGACTAGGGTTAACGTTAGGACGAGGACTAGGACGAGGACGAGGACAAAGACAACTTCCAGGGCTAGGGCTATGCTAGGCCTAGGCCGAGGGCTAGGGCTGGGGCTACGGTTAGGGTTCGGGGTACGGCGTGGGCTAGGGCTAGGGCTGGGGTTAAACTTAAGGTTAGGATTAGGCTAGTTCTAATGCTAGTGCTATGGTTAGGGTTAGTGTTAGGGATAGGGTTACGGTTAGTATTAGGGTTAGGGTTAGGGTGAGGGTGAGGGAGAGGGAGAGGGAGAGGGAGAGGGAGAGGGAGAGGGAGAGGGAGAGGGAGAGGGAGAGGGAGAGGGAGAGGGTGAGGCTGAGGCTGAGGCTGAGGCTGAGGCTGAGGCTGAGGCTGAGGCTGAGGCTGAGGCTGAGGCTGAGGGCTAGGGCTAGGGCTAGGGCTAGGGCTAGGGCTATGACTGGTCTAAGGTTAGGGTTTGGGTTAGGGTTAGGGTTAGGGTTAGGGTTAGGTTTAGGGCTAGGGCTAGGGCTAGGGCTAGGCTTAGGGCTAAGTCTAGGGTTAGGGTTACGGTTAGGGCGACGGGTTGGGCTAGGGCTAGAGCCAGGGCTGAGCTAGCGTGAGGGTGAGGGTGAGGGTGAGGGTGAGGGTGAGGGTGAGGGTGAGGGTGAGGGTGAGGGTGAGGGTGAGGGCTGGGGCTAGGGCTAGGGCTAGGGCTAGGCTTAGGATTAGGGTTAGGGTTTGGTTTAGGTTTAGGCCTAGTGGTACGACTAGGGCTAGGGCTAGCGTTAGCCTTAGGGCTTGGGATTGGGATTGGGATTGGGCTAGGTTTAGGGTTAGGGCTAGGGATAAGATTAGGGTTAGGGTTTGAGTTAGCGTTTGCGTTAGCGCTAGCACTAGAGCTAGGGCTGGGCTAGGGTTAGGGTTAGGACTAGGACTAGGTCTAGGACTAGGCCTAGGACTAGGACTAGGACTAGGACTAGGACTAGGACTAGGACTAGGACTAGGACTAGGACTAGGACTAGGACTAGGACTAGGACTAGGACTATTTCTAGGGCTAGGGCTATGCTAGGCCTAGGCCGAGGGGTAGGGCTGGGGTAGGATTAGGGTTAGGGGTTCGGTGAGGGCTAGGGCTAGGGCTAGGGTTAAGCTTAAGGTTCGGATTGGGCTAGAGCTAGTGCTAGGGCTAGGGTTACGGTTAGGGTTAGTGTTAGGGTTACTGTTAGGGTTATTGTAAGGGTTAGTGTTAGGTTTTAGGGCAAGGGTTCGTGCTAGGGCTGGGCTAAGGTTAGGGTTTGGGTTTGGGTGAGGGTGAGGGTGAGGTTGAGGGAGAGGGAGAGGGTTAGGGTGAGGGTGAGGGTGAGGGTGAGTGTTAGGGTGAAAGTGAGGGTGAGGGTGAGGGTTAGGGCTAGGGCTAGGGCTAGGGCTAGGCTTAAGTCTAGGCTTAGGGCTAGGGCTAGTGTTATGGTTAGGATTAGGGCGACAGGTTGGGCTAGGGCTAGAGCCAGGGCTGAGCTAGCGTGAGGGTGAGGGCTAGGGCTAGGGTAAGGATTAGGCCTAGGCCTAGTACTAGTACTATGACTATGGCTATGGCTAAAACTCGGTGGACGGCTCGGGCTTGGGCTCAGGCTAGGATTAGGTGTGGGGCTAGGGTTAGGGTTAGATCTATTGCTAGGACTAGGGCCAGGCCAGGGCTAGGGTGAGGGTGATTGTGAAGGTGAGGGTTAGTGTTAGGGTTAGGGCTAGGGTTAGGGTTAGGGTTAGGGCTAGGGCTAGAGCTAGGGGTAGGGGTAGGGCTAGGGGTAGGGCTAGGGGTAGGGGTAGGGCTAGGGGTAGGGCCAAGGCTAGGGCTAGGGTTAGGGTTAGTGTTAGGGTTAGGGTTAGGGTTAGTGTTAAGGTTCGGGCAAGGTTAGTATGAAGGTGAGGGAGAGGGTTAGAGTGAGGGTTAGGGCTAGGGCTAAGGCTATGGCTGGGCTAAGGTTAGGGTTTGGGTTAGGTTTAAGGTTAGGGTTAGGGTTAGGGTTAGGGCTACGGCAAGGGCTAGAGTAAGGGCTAGGGCTAGGGCTAGGGCTAGGGCTAGTGTTAGGGCTAGGGCTAGGGCTAGGGCTAGGATTAGGCCTAGGCTTAGGGCTAGGACTATTGTTAGGGATAGGGTTAGGGCTATGGGTTGGGCTAGGGCTAGAGCCAGGGCTGAGCTAGTGTTAGGGTTAGGGTTAGGGCTCGGGGTAGGGTTAGGGCTAGGGCTAGGGCTAGGGCTAGGGCTGCGGCTAGTGCTAGAGCTCAGGCTCGGGCTCGCGCTGGCCTAAGTTTGGGGATTGGGTTAGGGTTAGGGTTAGGGTTAGGGTCAGGGTCAGGGTCAGGGTCAGGGTCAGGGTCAGGGTGATGGCTAGGCCTAGGGCTATGGCTATGGCTAGGGCTAGGGTTAGGGTTAGGGTTAGGGTTAGGGTTTTGTTTAGGCCTACGACTAGTGCTACAACTAGGGCTAGGGCTAGGGCTAGGGCTCGTGCTCGTGCTCAAGCTCAAGCTCGGGGTAGGGCTCGGGCTCGGGCTCGGGCTCAGGCTTGGGCTAGGGCTAGGATTATGCTTAGGGGTAGGATTAGGATTAGGGCTATTTCTACGGCGATGGCGAGGGCAGGGCTAGGGTGAAGGTGAGGGTTAGTGTTAGTGTTAGTGTTAGGGCTAGGGCTAGGGCTAGGGCTACAGCAAGGGTTAGGCTTACGGCTCGGGCTCGGGCTCGGGCTTGGGTTACCATTAGAGTTATGGCTATGGCAAGGGCCTGGCATGGGTTAGGTTTATGCTTAGGGTTAGGGTAAGGGTTAGGCTTCGGGTTAGAGTTAGGGTTATTGGTAGGCCTAGGGCTAGGGTTAGCGTAAGGGTTAGGGCTGGGGCTAGGGTTAGGGCAAGGGCTAGGGCTAGGGCTAGGGCTAGGCTGTAGGTAGGGCTAGGGCTAGGGTTAGTGTTAGGGTTAGGGCTACAGGTTGGGCTAGGGCTAGAACCAGGGCTCAGCTAGCATGAGGGTGAGTGTGAGTGTGAGGGCTAGGGCTAGGGCAAGGGTTAGGGCTAGGTGTAGTGTAGAGCTATGCCTAGGGCTAGGTCTAGGGCTAGGTCTAGGGCTAGGTGTAGTGTAGAGCTATGGCTAGGGCTAGGGTTAGAGCTAGGCTTTTTAGGGTTTGTGTTATGGTTAAGTATAGGGTTAGGCTTAGGCTTAGGCATAGGCTTAGGGTTAGAGTTAGCGTTAGTGTTAGGGCTAGTGCTAGTGGTAGTGGTAGTGCTAGTGGTAGTGCTAGTGCTAGGGCTAGGGCTAGGGCTAGGGTTAGGGTTAGGGCTAGGCTTAGGTTAAGGCTTAGGAATAGAAATAGGAGTAGGGCTAGAACTAGCGTTTGGGTTAGGGCTAGGGCTAGGGCTAGCGTCAGGGCTAATGCTAGGCCTAGGGCTGCGGCTAGGGCTAGGGCTAGGGCTAGGTCTCGGGCTCGGGCTGTGCTAAGGTTAGGGTTAGGGTTAGGTGTAGTGGTAGGGGTAGGGTTATTGCTACGGCTAAGGCTAGCGCTAACCCAAACCTAGTTCTAGCCCTATTCCTATTCCTATTCTTATTCCTAGTCCTAAGCCTACCCCTACCCCTACCCCTACCCCTATCCCTATTCCTATCCCTACCCCTACCCCTACCCCTACCCCTACCCCTACCCCTACCCCTACCCCTACCCCTACCCCTACCCCTACCCCTACCCATACCCCTACCCCTACCCCTAACCCAAACCCTAGCTCTAGCCCTCGTTCTATGCCTAAGCGTAGCCCTAGCCCTAAGCCTAAGCCTAGCCCTAGCCCTAGCCCTAGCCCTAGCCCTAGCCCTAGCCCTAGCCCTAGCCCTAGCCCTAGCCCTAGCCCTAGCCCTAGCCCTAGCCCTAGCCCTAGCCCTAGCCCTAGCCCTAGCCCTAGCCCTAGCCCTAGCCCTAGCCCTAGCCCTAGCCCTAGCCCTTGCCCTAGCCCTAGCCCTAGCCCTAGCCCTAGCCCTAGCCCTAGCCCTAGCCCTAGCCCTAGCCCTAGCCCTAGCCCTAGCCCTAGCCCTAGCCCTAGCCCTAGCCCTAGCCCTAGCCCTAGCCCTAGCCCTAGCCCTAGCCCTAGCCCTAGCCCTTGGCCTAGCCCTAGCCCTAGCCCTAGCCCTAGCCTTAGGCCTAGCCCTAGCCCTAGCCCTAGCCCTAGCCCTAACCCTAGCCCTAGCCCTAGCCCTAGCCCTAGCCCTAGCCCTAACCCTAACTCTAAACCGAACCCGAACCCTAACGCTAACTCACCGCATGCCCTAGGCATAGCTTTAGTTCTAAAGGAAACCCTAGCCCTAGCCCTTGCCCGACCCATAAGCCTAACCCTAGCCGTAGCCCTAGTCCTAGCTCTAACACTAACACTAACACTAACAATCACCTTCACCCTCACCCTCACCTAGCCCTGCCCTGGCCCTAGCCATAGAAATAGCCCTAACCCTAACCCTAGCCCTAAGCCTACGCCTAAGCCTAATCCTAGCCCAAGCCCAAGCTCGAGCCCGAGCCCGAGCCCTATCCCTATCCCTAGTCATAGCACTAGGCCTAGGCCTAAACCAAATCCTAGCCCTAGCTCTAGCCCTAGCCCTAGCCGTAGCCCTAGCCATAGCTCTACACAACACCTAGCCCTAGCCCTAGCCCTAGCCCTCACACTCACACTCACACTCATGCTAGCTGAGCCCTAGCTCTAGCCCTACCCCAACCCGTAGCCCTAACCCTAACACTAACACTAGCCCTAGCCCTAGCCCTCAGCCTAACCCTAGCCCTAGCCCTTGCCCTTGCCCTAGCCCTAGCCCTAGCCCTAGCCCTAGCCCTTACGCTAACCCTAGCCCTAGGCCTAACACTAATCCTAACTCTAACCCGAAACCTAACCCTAACCCTAACCCTAACCCTAATAATAAACCTAACCCACGCCAGGCCCTAGCCATAGCCATAACTCTAATTGTAACCCGACCCCGACCCCGAGCCCGAGCCGAAAGCCTAACCCTACCCGTAGCTGTAGCCCTAGCCCTAGCCCTAGCCCTAGCCCTAGCCCTAGCCCTAGATCTAGACCTAGCCCTAACACTAACACTAATCCTCACCTTCACCCTAGCCCTGCCCTCGCCTTTGCCGTAGAAATAGCCCTAATCCTAACCCTAGCCGTAAGCGTAATCCTAGCCCTAGCCCTAACCCGAGCCCGAGCCCTACCCCGAGCCCGAACTTGAGCACGAACCCGAGCACGAGCCCTAGACCGTGTAGTAGCACTAGTCCTAGGCCTAAACAAAACCCTAACCCTAAACCTAACCATAGCCATTGCCATAGCCCTAGGCCTACCCATCACCCTGACCCTGACCCTGACCCTGACCCTGACCCTGACCCTCACCTTCACCTTCACCCTAACCCTAACCCTAACCCTAACCCTAACCCTAACCCTAACCCAATCCCCAAACTTAGCCCAGCGCGAACCCGAGCCCTAGCCCTAGCCCTAGCCCTAGCCCTAGCCCTAGCCCTAGCCCTAGCCCTAGCCCTAGCACTAGCCGTAGCCCTAGCCCTAGCCCTAGCCCTAGCCCTAACCCTAACCCGAGCCCTAAACCTAACCCTAACACTAGCTCAGCCCTGCCTCTAGCCCTAGCCCAACCCGTAGCCCTAACCCTATCCCTAACAATGATCCTAGCCCTAAGCCTAGCCCTACCCCTAGCCTAGCCCTAGCCCTAGCCCTAGCCCTAGCCCTAGCCCTAGCCCTAGCCCTAGCCCAAGCCCTAGCCCTAGCCCTAGCCCTAGCCCTAGCCCTAGACCTAGACCTAGCCCTAGACCTAGACCTAGACCTAGCCCTAGACCTAGACCTAGACCTAGACCTAGCCCTAGCCCTACCCCTAGCTCTAGCCCTAGCCCTAGCCCTAGCCCTAGCCCTAGCCCTAGCCCTAGCCCTAGCCCTAGCCCTAAACCTAACCCTAACCCTAACCCTAACCCAAACCCTAACCTTAGCCCAGCCATAGCCCTACCCCTACCCCTACTCCTAACCCTCACTCTAACCCTCTCCCTCACCTTCACCCTAACCCTAACCCTAACCCAAAACCACACCGTAACCCAGCCCTAGCCATAGCCATATCACTAGCATTAGCCCTGGTCCTGACCCTAGCCATAGCCCTAGCCCTAGTCGTAGCACTAGGCTTAGGCCTAGGCCTGGGCCTAACCCTTCCTGTAACCCTAAACGTAACCCTAACCCTAAGCCTAACCTTGCCCGAACCCTAACTTTAACCCTAACCCTAACCCTAACACTAACCCTAGCCCTAGCCTTAGCCCTAGCCCTAGCCCTACCCCTACCCCTAGCCCTAGCCGTAGCCCTAGCCCTAGCCCTAGCCCTAGCCCTAGCCCTAGCCCTAGCCCTACCCCTACCCCTACCCCTACCCCTACCCCTACCCCTACCCCTACCCCTACCCCTACCCCTACCCCTACACCTACACCTACCCTTACCCCTACCTCTACCCCTACCCCTACCCCTACCCCTACCCCTACCCGTACCCCTACCCCTACCCCTTCCCCTAACAGAAACTCTAGCTCTAGCCCTACTCCTATGCCTAAGCCGAGGCCTAGCCCTAAGCCTAGCCCTAGCCCTAGCTCTAGCCCTAGCCCTAAACTTAACCTTAACCTTAACCTTAACCTTAACCCTAACCCTAACCCTAACCCTAACCCTAACCCAAACCCTAACCCTAAACCTAACCCTAAGCCTAACGCTAACGCTAACGCTAACGCTAACCCTAACCCTAACCCTAACCCTAACCCTAAACCTAAGCCCAAAACTAAACCTAAACCTAAACCTTATCCTAACGCTAACCCTTACCCTAACCCTAACCCTAACCCTAACCCTAACCCTAACCCTAACTCTAACCCTAACTCTAACCCTAACCCTAACCCAAACCCTAAACCTAACCAAACCCTAAAGCTAAACCTAACACTAACCTTAGCCAAGCCCTGACCCTTGCCTTAACGCTAACCCTAACCCTAAACCTAACTCTAGCACTAGCCCTACCCCAATCCTAACCTTAAGCTTAACCCTAGCCCTCGCCGTACCCCTAACCCAAACCTACCCCAGCCCTAGCCCTCGGCCTAGGCCTAGCATAACCCTAGCCCTAGAAGTAGTTCTAGTCCTAGTCCTAGTCCTAACCCTAACCCTAGCCCAGCCCTAGCCCTAGTGCTAGCACTAACACAAACACTAACACTAAAACTAACCCTGTTCTTATCCCTAGCCCTAAACCTAAACCTAACCCTAGCCCAAGCCCAAGCCCTAGCCCTAAGCCTAAACCTAGCCCTATCCCTATCCCTAGTCGTAGCACTATGCCTAGGCCTAAACCAAACCCTTACCTAACCCTAACCCTAGCCCTAGCCCTAGCCGTAGCCGTAGCCCTAGCCCTAGCCCTAGCCCTAGCCCTAGCCCTAGCCCTCACCCTCACCCTCACCCTCACCCTCACCCTCACCCTCACCCTCACCCTCACCCTCACGCTAGCTCAGCCCTGGCTCTAACCCTAGCCCAACCCGTCTCACTGACCGTAACAATAACACGAGCCCTAGCCCTAGCCCTAAGCCTACCCATAGCCATAACCCTGGCCCTAGCCCTAACCCTAACCCTAACCCTAACCCTAACTCTAACCCTAACCCTAACCCTAACCCTAACCCTAACCCTAACCCTAACCCTAACCCTAACCCTAACCCTAACCCTAACCCTAACCCTAACCCTAACCCTAACCCTAACCCTAACCCTAACCCTAACCCTAACCCTAACCCTAACCCTAACCCTAACCCTAACCCTAACGCAACCCCTAACCTTAGCCCAGCCCGAGCCGGAGCCCTACCACTAGCACTAGGCCTCGTCCTAGCCCTAGCCGCAGCCCTAGGCCTAGCCCAAGCCCTGACGCTAGCCCTAGCCCTAGTGTTAGGGTTAGGGTTAGGGTTAGGGCTCGAGTTAGGGTTAGGGCTAGGGCTAGGGCTGCGGCTACGGCTAGTCCTCGTGCTAGTGCTAGTGCTAGGGCTCGGGCTCGGGCTCGGGCTCGCGCTGGGCTAAGTTTGGGGATTGGGTTAGGGTTAGGGTCAGGGTCAGGGTCAGGGTCAGGGTCAGGGTGATGGCTATGCCTAGGGCTATGGCTAGGGCTAGGGCTAGGGCTAGGGTTAGGGTTAGGGTTTTGTTTAGGCCTAGGACTAGTGCTACAACTAGGGCAGGGGCTAGGGCTCCTGCTCGTGCTCAAGCTCGAGCTCGGGGTAGGGCTCGGGGTAGGGGTAGGGCTACGGCTAGGGCTAGGATTACGCTTAGGGCTAGGGTTAGGATTAGGGCTATATCTACGGCTATGGCGAGGGCAGGGCTAGGGTGAAGGTGAGGGTTAGTGTTACTGTTAGGGCTAGGGCTAGGGCTAGGGCTACGGCTAGGGCTACGGCTAGGGTTAGGCTTACGGCTCGGGCTCGGGCTCGGGCTCGGGCTCGGGTTACCATTAGAGTTATGGCTATGGCTAGGGCCTGGCGTGGGTTAGGTTTATGGTTAGGGTTACGGCTCGGGTTAGGGTTAGGGCAAGGGCTAGGGCTAGGGCTAGGGCTAGGGCTAGGGCTAGGGCTAGGGCTAGGGCTAGGGCTAGGGCTAGGGCTAGGGCTAGGGCTAGGGTTATGGTAGGGCGATGGGTTGGGCTAGGGCTAGAGACAGGGCTGAGCTAGCGTGAGGGTGAGGGTGAGGGTGAGGGTGAGGGCTAGGGCTAGGGCTAGTGTTAGGGTTATGGTAGGGCGATGGGTTGGGCTAGGGCTAGAGACAGGGCTGAGCTAGCGCGAGGGTGAGGGTGAGGGTTAGGGCTCGCGTTAGGGTTAGGGCTAGGGTAGGGCTAGTGCTAGTGCTAGGGCTCGGGCTCGGGCACGCGCTGGGCTAAGTTTGGGGATTGGGTTAGTGTAGGGCTCGGGTTAGGGTAGGGCAAGGGCTAGGGCTAGGGCTAGGGCTAGGGCTAGGGCTAGGGCTAGGGCTAGGGCTAGGGCTAGGGCTAGGGCTAGGGCTAGGGCTAGGTCTGGGGTTAGGGTTAGGGTTAGGGTTTGGTTTAGGCCTAGGCCTAGTGCTACGACTAGGGATAGGGATAGGGCTAGAGTTAGGCTTAGGGCTTGGGCTTGGGCTTGGGCTGAGGTAAGGGTTAGGTTTAGGGCTAGGGATAAGAATAGGGTTAGGGTTAGGGTTAGGGTTAGGGTTAGCATTTGCGTTAGCGCTAGCTGTGCACTAGGGCTAGGGCTGGGCTAGGGTTAGGGTTAGGACGAGGATGAGGACGAGGACAAAGACTACTTCCAGGGCTAGGGCTATGCTACGCCTAGGCCGAGGGGTAGGGCTGGGGCTACGGTTAGGGTTCGGGGTACGGCGAGGGCTAGGGCTAGGGCTAGGGTTAAACTTAAGGTTAGGATTAGGCTAGGGCTAGTGCTAGTGCTATGGTTAGGGTTAGTGTTAGGGATAGGGTTACGGTTAGTATTAGATTTAGGGTGAGGGTGAGGGTGAGGGAGAGGGAGAGGGAGAGGGAGAGGGAGAGGGAGAGGGAGAGGGAGAGGGAGAGGGTTAGGGTTAGGGTGAGGCTGAGGCTGAGGCTGAGGGCTAGGGCTAGGGCTAGGGCTAGGGCTATGAGTGGTCTAAGGTTAGGGTTTGGGTTAGGGTTAGGGTTAGGGTTAGGGTTAGGGTTAGGTTCAGGGCTAGGGCTAGGGCTAGGGCTAGGGCTAGGGTTAGGGCTAGGACTAGGCTTAGGGCTAAGTATAGGGTTAGGGTTACGGTTAGGGCGACGGGTTGGGCTAGGGCTAAATCCAGGGCTGAGCTAGCGTGAGGGTGAGGGTGAGGGCTGGGGCTAGGGCTAGGGCTAGGGCTAGGCTTAGGATGAGGGTTAGGGTTAGGGTTTGGTTTAGGTTTAGGCCTACTGGTACGACTAGGGCTAGGGCTAGCGTTAGCCTTAGGGTCAGGGCTTGGGCTTGGGCTTGGGCTAGGTTTAGGGTTAGGGTTAGGGCTAGGGATAAGATTAGGGTTAGGGTTTGGGTTAGCGTTTGCGTTAGGATTAGGACTAGGACTAGGACTAGGACTAGGACTAGGACTAGGACTAGGACTAGGACTAGGACTAGGACTAGGACTAGGACTAGGACTAGCACTATTTCTAGGGCTAGGGCTATACTAGGCCTAGGCCGAGGGGTAGGGTTGGGGTAGGATTAGGGTTAGGGGTACGGCGAGGGCTAGGGCTAGGGCTAGGGTTAAGCTTAAGCTTCGGATTGGGCTAGGGCTAGTGCTAGGGTTAGGGTTAGTGTTAGTGTTAGGGTTAGGGTTTCTGTTAGGGTTACTGTTAGGGTTAGTGTTAGTTTTTAGGGCAAGGGTTAGTGCTAGGGCTGGGCTAAGATTAGGGTTTGGGTGAGCGTGAGCGTGAGCGTGAGGGTGAGGGAGAGGGAGAGGGATCGGGTGAGGGTGAGTGTTAGGGTGAGGGTGAGGAAGAGGGTGAGGGTTAGGGCTAGGGTTAGGGCTAGGGCTAGGGCTAGGCTTAAGGCTAGGCTTAGGGCTAGGGCTAGTGTTATGGGTAGGATTAAGGCGACAGGTTGCGCTAGGGCTTGAGCCAGGGCTGAGCTAGCGTTAGGGTGAGGACTAGGGCTAGGGTAAGGATTAGGCGTAGGCCTAGGCCTAGTGCTACGACTATGGCTATGTCTAAAACTCGGTGGACGCCTCGGGCTCGGGCTCGGGCTAGGATTAGGGGTAGGGCTAGGGTTAGGGTAAGATCTATTGCTAGGACTAGGGCCAGGCCAGGGTTAGGGTGAGGGTGATTGTGAAGGGGAGGGTTAGTGTTAGGGCTAGGGCTAGGGCTAGGGTTAGGGCTAGGGCTAGAGCTAGGGGTAGGGGTAGGGGTAGGGGTAGGGGTAGGGGTAGGGGTAGGGGTAGGGGTAGGGGTAGGGGTAGGGGTTGGGCTAGGGGTAGGGCTAGGGCTGGGGCCACGGCTAGGGCTATGGTTAGGGTTAGGGTTAGGGTTAGGGTTAGGGTTAAGTTTCGGGCAAGGTTAGGCTTAGGGTTAGGGTTACAGGAAGGGTTAGGCCTAGGCCTAGGCCTAAGCCTAGTTCTACGAGTAGGGGTATGGCTATGGCTAGGGTCAGGACCAGGGCTAATGCTAGTGCTATTGCTATGGCTAGGGCTGGGTGAAGGTGAGGTTTTGGGATAGGGTTAGGGTTAGTGTGAAGGTGAGGGAGAGGGTTAGAGTGAGGGTTAGGGCTAGGGCTAGGGCTATGGCTGGGCTAAGGTTAGGGTTTGATTTAGGTTTAAGTTTAGGGTTAGGTTTAGGGTTAGGGCTACGGCTAGGGCTAGGGCAAGGGCTAGGGCTAGGGCTAGGGCTAGGGCTAGGGCTAGGTCTGGGGTTAGGGGTAGGGTTAGGGTTTGGTTTAGGCCTAGGCCTAGTGCTACGACTAGGGATAGGGATAGGGCTAGAGTTAGGCTTAGGGCTTGGGCTTGGGCTTGGGCTTGGGCTTGGGCTGAGGTAAGGGTTAGGTTTAGGGCTAGGGATAAGAATAGGTGTAAAGGCCGAAGACTCTCACAGCCCTTAACTCTATTTCATATATATTTATTTATCTTTATTTGGTAGTGTGGTAGCGTTGTGTTTACTTGTGAATCAAACTCTGTTATTTCCTTCCAAGAGGCGCACCTTTCATTTCCCTTTCTCTGCTATTAAGTTTGATAATAATGTTGCCTCCTTCTTGTGCTGCAGCAGACAGCCCTTCCCCCACTCTGCCTAGCCAGCAGTGGGTTACAGTATCTGTTTAGGATTCAGCCTGTCTTGGCTCACTTTGAAAACAGAGAACACGAAGCTTCTTTAAAATAACAAGAACATGTGTTTATTGAATACAGTTAAATCTCAAGACAGCTTCTTCTTCAAGTTACACTTTCAGCTTCTGTTGACAAACAGTTCAGTCCCTAACTTTCATACTCAATTCAAAGACTCTTAAACTTCTTGAATAAACTCTCAACCAGTACAATATGTGTTTGCTTGCCCTTATATTTTCACCAGCAACATCAAACACGTAACAACAAACTCAGGACCCCAATTCCCAGCTTCCCTCAGGACAGCTAAAGGCCCGTTTCTCCCCTTCGTTAACCTCCCAGATTAACGACCCAAGGCAGAGAACCAAGATTATCCCCTCAGGCTCCATTTTATATGGGCCTGGCTGGCTTGCTTCGCCCTGATTGGCTGAGCTCCTCCAGCATTCTATTTCACCCCTCCCCTTGGAGTGCTCAACTAGCCCCTCCCTTAGGCTACTTACCCTTGACAAAAAACGATTTGGCGACACTTTTAAACGTCTAGACTTACCGTGTTCGCCACACTTTGCATTTTAAACCAAAATAACTTAATTTTGGGGTTGAGGGGTCCTAGCGGTCATCACAACCCCTATAATCGCGGGGGGGAAAAATAAATAAATAAAAATTTATTTTTATTTATTTATTTTTGAACAACTGCAAAAACTTTAATATATTTTCTCCACTAAAACCCCCTTTGCCCCCTCAGTTAATCAAAAAGTCACTGTTCAGCATTTACTGCTGTCATCAGTCTGCTGGTTAGTCCTGCTGCATGTTTGTCTCCAGTTCAGCCTGGTGCTGCTTCTGGACAGTCTTGGATCACCCCTGGCTCCATGTGGGTTGACTCCTCACGCATTGGCTGACTCTGGTCATCTGCTGATGATCCTTGCTTGGCACACCTTCCTGCAGCTCCAAGCTCACAAAGCTTCTTTCTCACAAGTATTATTCTGTGCATAAGCTGCTCATTGCTTCTTTGGTTGAAGGTCTCTCCATGCTTCTTGATTCTTTCTGGACGTGCAAACAGCTCATTAGGTTTAGCCATTGCTGCATCCTCACAGCCAAGCACAGCCAGCTTCAGTTCATGGCTAAGTCCTGTGTCATTTAGCTGGTCTTTACTAGATTTGGCCTCTGTCTGTTCCAGAACCAGCTCTAATTTCTTAGCTTGTTCTGTCTGCTTTTCAATGGCAACTTCTTCAATGCTTATTTCTGTTGTCTGTGGAGCCTTTGCTCGCGAATCAGTCTCGATTATTTCAGAACGTTCCAAACCTTTCAAAGAGTTCTGGTCATTGCTCTTTTTCAAGTCTGTCTCAGATTCCTTGCTTATGTTTTCAGTAGCTAATGGACTTATTGAAAGCTCTGGATACTTGTTGCCATCAGTTTGCATTTCCACTACTTTTCTTTCTGCATCAGCATGGCTTTTGTTTACTTTTTCTGGGAATATCTTTTCTTCTCCCACTGCTATAACTGTGCTTTCCTTGGAATCTTCAGCTTCACTTTTCTCATCATTGGTTGGCAACTGTTTTTCAGCACCTTGAGTGTCGCTCTGTCCAACCTCTACACTGACCTCATCAACAGAGTCTGGAGGACTACTGTCACTACAAAGGACACCTTCAGGAAGCACCACTTCTGATTTTAAAACCTTGTCACAAAGTTCAAGCTCCTTAGAAATCATTAAGTCAACTTGCTTATGTCCAGACAATGGATTACTCTGTATCTTGTCTGTAACTACTGGGAGAACTCTGGTTACTGCTCCCCCCAATAGTCCAGTGCTGCTATCCTCACAAACAGCAGTGCCTTGAGTTAAAAGTCTTTTCTCAGTTGTAACATCTTTCTCAATACTATCTTGGAATATGGATTCTACTTCATCTCCAAGTTCCCAGGTTTGCTCTAAGTCATAAGCTACCTGCTGTTCTTTCAACTCCTTTGGTTTAATACTAACTTTCACTTGTTCTTCTGTAATACCATTAATACTGGACATCTGTCCATTCCTAGCATCAATCTGTTTACTTGTATTACTAATACAGCTTTGTTCATCTCTTGTTTCCACCTGTGCACTCCCTTTTGTAAACTCTGGGGTGTAAGTTGAATCACACACTTCTCCCTCTTGTTCATCATAAACATTTTCTGCAAGAATCTGCCTCTGTACTTCTGCAGTATCACTGTTTAGGTTGAGGGGCACTGTAGCAGAATCATTTTCAATTGTCTGCACTTCTTGTGGCCCTGCTTCACCACTTGACCTAATGTCACTAACTTTTTCTGTCTGGAATCGTAAGCCTTCATCCCGCTTCTGCTCCACAACAAGCTGCTCTTCGCCTCCCTGCACCCCTATGTCTGTTATGGATGTACTGACAGGGAGCGTTTCCTTGGCAACCAGAATGGAATCTTCTGCTGCTCTCCAACTGTCCCGCTTCAGTAATGCCTTTTCATGGCCTAACTCAGAGTAACGGCTATTTTGTGGGACCGTCGGAACTTTAACTGAGTTACGTGATCTGATTTGATCGATTTCCCTTTGTAACTGAGACATTCGTTCTTCATGTTTAAGCCTTGCATACTCAGATTCAATTTCCATGTTTCTAATTGCTAGTTCAATCTCTTTCATCTCTTTTTCATGGGCAAGTCTAATTCTCAATATTTCTGCCTGCTCCTGAGCAGATATCACTCTTCTAGACCTGGTTTCCATGTTCCTTTAATGTATTCACTTGTTTACTTTTAGTTCTGCAGCAGATTTGCTACTTTACCCTCTTTGTTTACCTCACAAATCTGCCTTTTCCTTTGTGTATTGTGTTGTACACAAGTTAGCAGCTTAGATTAGGTGTTTCTACACATACCTTTAAGCTGTTACCTCGAAACACCTATCGTGGCTGCTTTTTTAACAATATAATCAAGAATGGCTTCTACCAGCAATGTCCAGTGGTGTTGCTACCAATTACCCAAATCGTATACCTCGCAACGACCACCTGCTGTTTTCAAATCAATATCCCTACCTTACCCTAGGTGTTTTACCTCAGGATATTGACTTTAAGTGACTTTAAAAGTCAAAATTCAACAACTTTCACTTCAGAAATTTCTGCCTAAACACTGGATTACTCGGATCCCACCGCTGCCACCAAAATGTAAAGGCCGAAGACTCTCACAGCCCTTAACTCTATTTCATATATATTTATTTATCTTTATTTGGTAGTGTGGTAGCGTTGTGTTTACTTGTGAATCAAACTCTGTTATTTCCTTCCAAGAGGCGCACCTTTCATTTCCCTTTCTCTGCTATTAAGTTTGATAATAATGTTGCCTCCTTCTTGTGCTGCAGCAGACAGCCCTTCCCCCACTCTGCCTAGCCAGCAGTGGGTTACAGTATCTGTTTAGGATTCAGCCTGTCTTGGCTCACTTTGAAAACAGAGAACACGAAGCTTCTTTAAAATAACAAGAACATGTGTTTATTGAATACAGTTAAATCTCAAGACAGCTTCTTCTTCAAGTTACACTTTCAGCTTCTGTTGACAAACAGTTCAGTCCCTAACTTTCATACTCAATTCAAAGACTCTTAAACTTCTTGAATAAACTCTCAACCAGTACAATATGTGTTTGCTTGCCCTTATATTTTCACCAGCAACATCAAACACGTAACAACAAACTCAGGACCCCAATTCCCAGCTTCCCTCAGGACAGCTAAAGGCCCGTTTCTCCCCTTCGTTAACCTCCCAGATTAACGACCCAAGGCAGAGAACCAAGATTATCCCCTCAGGCTCCATTTTATATGGGCCTGGCTGGCTTGCTTCGCCCTGATTGGCTGAGCTCCTCCAGCATTCTATTTCACCCCTCCCCTTGGAGTGCTCAACTAGCCCCTCCCTTAGGCTACTTACCCTTGACAAAAAACGATTTGGCGACACTTTTAAACGTCTAGACTTACCGTGTTCGCCACACTTTGCATTTTAAACCAAAATAACTTAATTTTGGGGTTGAGGGGTCCTAGCGGTCATCACAATAGGGTTAGGGTTAGGGTTAGGGTTAGGGTTAGCATTTGCGTTAGCGCTAGCTGTGCACTAGGGCTAGGGCTGGGCTAGGGTTAGGGTTAGGACGAGGATGAGGACGAGGACAAAGACTACTTCCAGGGCTAGGGCAATGCTACGCCTAGGCCGAGGGGTAGGGCTGGGGCTACGGTTAGGGTTCGGGGTACGGCGAGGGCTAGGGCTAGGGCTAGGGTTAAACTTAAGGTTAGGATTAGGCTAGGGCTAGGGCTAGGGCTAGGGCTAGGCTTAGGGCTAGGACTATTGTTAGGGATAGGGTTAGGGCTACGGGTTGGGTTAGGGCTAGAGCCAGGGATGAGCTAGTGTTATGGTTAGGGTTAGGGCTCGGGTTAGGGTTAGGGTTAGGGCTAGGGCTAGGGCTAGGGCTGCGGCTAGTGCTAGTGCTAGTGCTAGTGCTGGGGCTCGGGCTCGCGCTGGGCTAAGTTTGGGGATTGGGTTAGGGTTAGGGTGAGGGTGAGGGTGAGGGTGAGGGTGAGGGTGAGGGTGAGGGTGAGGGTCAGGGACAGGGTCAGGGTCAGGGTCAGGTTGATGGCTAGGCATAGGGCTATGGCTATGGCTATGGCTATGGTTAGGGATAGGGTTAGGGTTAGGGTTAGGGTTAGGGTTAGGGTTAGGGTTAGGGTTAGGGTTAGGGTTAGGGTTTTGTTTAGGCCTACGACTAGTGCTACAACTAGGGCTAGGGCTAGGGCTAGGGCTCGTGCTCAAGCTCAAGCTCGGGGTAGGGCTCGGGCTCAGGCTAGGGCTAGGGCTAGGATTATGCTTAGGGGTAGGATTAGGATTAGGGCTATTTCTACGGCGATGGCGAGGGCAGGGCTAGGGTGAAGGTGAGGGTTAGTGTTAGTGTTAGGGCTAGGGCTAGGGCTAGGGCTAGGGCTACGGCTAGGGTTAGGCTTACGGCTCGGGCTCGGGCTCGGGCTTGGGTTACCATTAGAGTTATGGCAATGGCAAGGGCCTGGCATGGGTTAGGTTTATGCTTAGGGTTAGGGTAAGGGTTAGGCTTCGGGTTAGAGTTAGGGTTAGTGGTAGGCCTAGGGACAGGGTTAGCGTAAGGGCTAGGGCTAGGGCTAGGGCAAGGGCTAGGGCTAGGGCTAGGCTGTGGGTAGGGCTAGGGCTAGGGTTAGTGTGAGGGTTAGGGCTACAGGTTGGGCTAGGGCTAGAGCCTGGGCTCAGCTAGCATGAGTGTGAGTGTGAGTGTGAGTGTGAGGGCTAGGGCTAGGGCTAGGGCAAGGGCTAGGGCTAGGTGTAGTGTAGAGCTATGGCTATGGCTATGGCTATGGCTATGGCTATGGCTAGGGCTAGGGCTAGGGCTAGGGCTAGGGCTAGGGCTAGGTGTAGTGTAGAGCTATGGCTAGGGCTAGGGCTAGAGCTAGGGCTAGGGCTAGGGTTAGAGCTAGGCTTTGTTAGGGTTTGTGTTATGGTTAAGTATAGGGTTAGGCTTAGGCTTAGGCTTAGGCATAGGCTTAGGGTTAGTGTTAGGGCTAGTGCTCGTGCTCGTGCTCGTGCTCGTGCTCGTGCTCGTGCTAGTGCTAGTGCTAGTGCTAGTGCTAGGGCAAGGCTAGGTCTAGGGCTAGGGCTAGGCTTAGGTTTAGGCTTAGGAATAGAAATAGGAGTAGGGCTAGAACTAGCATTTGGGTTAGGGCTAGGGCTACCGTCAGGGCTTGGGCTAGGCCTAGGGCTGCGACTAGGGCAAGGGCTAGGGTTAGTGCTAGGGCTCGGGGTCGGGCTGGGCTAAGGTTAGTGTTAGGGGTAGTGGTAGTGGTAGTGGTAGGGTTATGGCTACGGGTAAGGCTAGCGCTAACCCAAAACCTAGTTCTAGCCCTATTCCTACCCCTATCCCTACCCCTAACCCAAACCCTAGCTCTAGCCCTCGTTCTATGCCTAAGCCTAGCCCTAGCCCTAAGCCTAACCCTAGCCCTAGCACTATCCCTAGTCCTAGCCTAGCCCTAGCCCTAGCTCTAGCCCTAGCCCTAGCCCTAGCCCTAGCCCTAGCCCTAGCCCTAGCCCTAGCCCTAGCCCTAGCCCTACCCTACCCTTAACCCGAACCCTAACCCTAAACCTAACCCTAACCAAACCCTAAAGCTAAACCTTACACTAACCTTAGCCAGCCGTAGCCATAGATTTAACCCTAACCCTAACCCTAACGCTAACGCTAACGCTAACGCTAACCCAAACCCTAACCCTAACCCTAACCCTAACCCTAACCCTAACCCTAACCCTAACCCTAACCCTAGCCCTAACCCTAGCCCTAGTCCTCGCCATAGAACTAGCCCTAGCCCTAGACCTACTCCTCGCCCTAGCCCTAGCCCTAGCCGAAGCCCTAGCCCTAGCCCTAGCCCTAGCCCTAGCTCTAGCCCTAGTCCTAGTCCTAAACCTTACACTAGCCCAGCACTAGCCCTAGTGCTAGCGCTAGCACTAGCGCTAACGCAAACACAAATGCTCACCCTAACCCTAATCTTATCCCTAGCCCTAGCCCTAGCCCTAACCCTAACCCTAGCCCAAGCCCAAGCCCTAGCCCTAGCCCTAGCCATAAGCCTAGCCCTAGCCCTAGCCTTAGCCCGAGCCATGGCCCTAGGGCTTGCCCTGATCCTAGCCCGAGCTATATTCCTAACCCAAACCCTAGCTCTAGCCCTATTCCTATTCCGAGTCCTAAGCCTAGCCCTCACCTTAGCCCTAGCCCTAGCCTTGGCCCTAACCCTAACCCTAACCCTAACACTAAGACTAACACTAACCCTAACACTAACCCGACCCCGAGCCCAAGCCGTAAGCCTAACCCTAGCCGTAGCCGTAGCCGTAGCCGTAGCCGTAGCCGTAGCCCTAGCCCTAGCCCTAGCCCTAGCCCTAGCCCTAGCCCTAGCCCTAGCCCTAGCCCTAAACCTAACCCGAGCCCTAACCCTAACCCTAACACTAGCTCAGCCCTGCCTCTAGCCCTAGCCCAACCTGTAGCCCTAACCCTATCCCTAACAATAATCCTAGCCCTAAGCCTAGCCCTAGCCCTAGCCCTAGACCTACAACTAGACCTAGACCTAGACCTAGACCTAGACCTAACCCTAACCCTAACCCTAACCCTAACCCTAAACCTAACCCAAACCCTAACCTTAGCCCAGCCATAGCCCTAGCCCTAACCCTCACTCTAACCCTGTCCCTCTCCCTCACCTTCACCCTAACCCTAACCCTAACCCAAAACCTCACCGTAACCCAGCCCTAGCCATAGCCATAGCAATAGCATTTGCCCTGGTCCTGACCCTAGCCGTAGCCCTAGCCCTAGTCGTAGGACTAGGCTTAGGCCTAGGCCTAGGCCTAACCCTTCCTGTAACCCTAAACGTAACCCTAACCCTAAGCCTAACCTTGCCCGAACCCTAACTTTAACCCTAAACCTAACCCTAACACTAACACTACCCCTAGCCTTAGCCCTAGCTCTACCCATAAACCTACCCCTACCCCTACCCCTACCCCTACCCCTACCCCTACCCCTACCCCTACCCCTACCCCTACCCCTACCGCTACCCCTACCCCTACCCCTACCCCTTCCCCTTCCCCTTCCCCTAACCCAAACTCTAGCTCTAGCCCTAGTCCTATGCCTAAGGCAATCCCTAGCCCTAAGCCTAGCCCTAGCCCTGGCCCTAGCCCTAGCCCTGAACTTAACCTTAACCTTAACCTTAACCTTAACCTTAACCTTAACCTTAACCTTAACCTTAACCTTAACCTTAACCTTAACCTTAACCTTAACCTTAACCTTAAACTTAACCTTAACCTTAACCTTAACCTTAACCTTAACCTTAAACCTAACCCTAACCCTAACCCTAACCCAAAACCTAACCCTAACCCTAACCCTAAACCTAACTCTAACCCTAACCCTAACCCTAACCCTAACCCTATCCCTAAACCTAACCGTAATCCTAAACCTAAACCTAAACCTAAACCTAAACCTAAACCTAAACCTAAACCTAAACCTTATCCTAACGCTAACTCTTACCCTAACCCTAACCCTAACCCTAACCCTAACCCTAACCCTAACCCTAACCCTAACCCTAACCCTAACCCTAACCCTAACCCTAACCCTAACCCTAACCCTAACCCTAACTCTAACCCTAACCCAAACCCTAAACCAAACCCTAAACCTAACCAAACCCTAAAGCTAAACCTAACACTAACCTTAGCCGAGCCCTGACCCTTGCCTTAACCCTAACCCTAACCCTAAACCTAACTCTAGCACTAGCACTAGCCCTACCCCAATCCTAACCTTAAGCTTAACCCTAGCCCTAGCCCTCGCCGTACCCCTAACCCTAATCCTACCCCAGCCCTAGCCCTCGGCCTAGGCCTAGCATTTCCCTAGCCCTAGAAGTAGTCCTAGTCCTAGTCCTAACCCTAACCCTAGCCCAGCCCTAGCCCTAGTGCTAGCACTAAGACAAACGCTAACACTAACACTAACCCTATTCTTATCCCTAGCCCTAACCCTAACCCTAATCCTAGCCCAAGCCCAAGCCCTAGCCCTAAGCCTAACCCTAGCCCTATCCCTATCCCTAGTCGTAGCACTATGCCTAGGCCTAAACCAAACCCTTACCTAACCCTAACCCTAACCCTAACCCTAGCCCTAGCCCTAGCCCTAGCCCTAGCCCTAGCCCTAGCCCTAGCCCTAGCCCTAGCCCTAGCCCTAGCCCTAGCCCTAGCCCTAGCCCTAGCCCTAGCCCTAGCCCTAGCCCTAGCCCTAGCCCTAGCCCTCACCCTCACCCTCACGCTAGCTCAGCCCTGGCTCTAACCCTAGCCCAACCCGTCGCACTGACCGTAACAATAACACGAGCCCTAGCCCTAGCCCTAAGCCTACCCATAGCCATAACCCTGGCCCTAGCCCTAACCCTAACCCTAACCCTAACCCTAACCCTAACCCTAACCCTAACCCTAACCCTAACCCTAACCCTAACGCAACCCCTAACCTTAGCCGAGCCCGAGCCCTACCACTAGCACTAGAACTAGGCCTAGTCCTAGCCCTAGCCACAGCCCTAGGCCTAGCCCAAGCCCTGACCCTAGCCCTAGCCCTAGCCCTACCTTTAGGGTTAGGGTTAGGGCTCGGGTTAGGGTTAGGGCTAGGGCTAGGGCTAGGGCTAGGGCTAGGGCTAGGGCTAGGGCTAGGGCTAGGGCTAGGGCTGCGGCTACGGCTAGTCCTAGTGCTGGTGCTAATGCTAGGGTTCGCGCTCGCGCTCGCGCTGGGCTAAGTTTGGGGATTGGGTTAGGGTTAGGGTGAGGGTGAGGGTGAGGGTGAGGGTCAGGGTCAGGGTCAGAGTCAGGGTCAGGGTCACGGTCAGGGTGATGGCTATGCCTAGGGCTATGGTTATGGCTAGGGCTAGGGCTAGGGCTAGGGTTAGGGTTAGGGTTTTGTTTAGGCCTAGGACTAGTGCTACAACTAGGGCTAGGGCTAGGGCTCGTCCTCGTGCTCAAGCTCGAGCTCGGGGTAGGGCTCGGGGTAGGGGTAGGGCTACGGCTAGGGCTAGGATTACGCTTAGGGCTAGGGTTAGGATTAGGGCTATATCTACGGCTATGGCGAGGGCAGGGCAAGGTTGAAGGTGAGTGTTAGTGTTACTGTTAGGGCTATGGCTAGGGCTACAGCTAGGGCTACGGCTAGGGTTAGGCTTACGGCTCGGGCTCGGGCTTGGGTTACCATTAGAGTTATGGCTATGGCTAGGGCCTGGCGTGGGTTAGGTTTATGGTTAGGGTTAGGGTAAGGGTTAGGGTTAGGGTTAGGGTTAAGGTTAGGGTACGGCAAGCCTAGTGCTAGGGCTAGGGCTAGGGCTCGCGCTGGGCTAAGTTTGGGGATTGGGTTAGGGTTAGGGTTCGTGTTAGGGTTAGGGTTAGGGCTAGGGTAGGGCTAGTGCTAGTGCTTGGGCTCGGGCTCGGGCTCGGGCTGGGCTAAGTTTGGGGATTGGATTATGTTTAGGGCTCCTGTTAGGGTTAGGGCTAGGGCTAGGGCTAGGGCTAGGGCTACGGCTAGGGCTAGGGCTAGGGCTAGGGCTAGGGCTAGGGCTAGGGCTAGGGCTAGGGCTAGGGCTAGGGCTAGGGCTAGGGCTAGGGCTAGGGCTAGGGCTAGGGCTAGGGCTAGGGCTAGGGCTACGGCTAGGGCTAGGGCTAAGGCTAGGACTAGGGCTAGGGCTAGGGCTTGTGCTAGGGTAATGGTAGGGCGATGGGTTGGGCTAGGGCTAGAGACAGGGCTGAGCTAGCGCGAGGGTGAGGTTGAGGGTGAGGACTAGGGTTTGGGCTAGGGCTAGGGCTAGGGCTAGGGCTAGGGCTAGGGCTGGGGTTAGGGTTAGGGTTAGGGTTAGGGTTTGGTTTAGTCCTTGGCCTAGTGCTACGACTAGGGATAGGGATAGGGCTAGAGTTAGGCTTAGGGCTTGGGCTTGGGCTGGGGTAAGGTTTAGGTTTAGGGCTAGGGATAAGAATAGGGTTAGGGTTAGCATTTGCGTTAGCGCTAGCACTAGCACTAGGGCTAGGGCTGGGCTAGGGTTAGGGTTAGGACGAGGACGAGGACGAGGACGAGGACAAAGACTACTTCCAGGGCTAGGGCTATGCTAGGCCTAGGCCGAGGGCTAGGGCTGGGGCTACGGTTAGGGATCGGGGTACGGCGAGGGCTAGGGCTAGGGTTAAACTTAAGGTTAGGATTAGGCTAGGGCTAGTGCTAGTGCTATGGTTAGGGTTAGTGTTAGGGATAGGGTTACGGTTAGTATTAGGGTTAGGGTTAGGTTGAGGCTGAGGGTGAGGGAGAGGGAGAGGCAGAGGCAGAGGCAGAGGGAGAGGCTGAGGCTGAGGCTGAGGCTGAGGCTGAGGGCTAGGGCTAGGGCTAGGGCTAGGGCTAGGGCTATGACTGGTCTAAGGTTAGGGTTTGGGTTAGGGTTAGGGTTAGGGCTATTGCTAGGACTAGGGCCAGGCCAGGGCTAGGTTTAGGGTGAGGGAGAAGGTGAGGCTTGGGATTAGGGCTAGGGCTAAGGGTAGGTCTAGGTCTAGGTCTAGGTCTAGGTCTAGGTCTAGGTCTAGGGCTAGGGCTAGGGCTAGGGCTAGGGCTAGGGCTAGGGCTAGGGCTAGGGCTAGGGCTAGTGCTAGGCCTAGGGCTAGGCTAGAGCTAGGGCTAGGCTTAGGGCTAGGATTATTGTTAGGGATAGGGTTGGGGCTACGGGTTGGGCTAGGGCTTGAGGCAGGGCTGAGCTAGTGTTAGGGTTAGGTTTAGGGCTCGGGTAAGGGTTAGGGCTAGGGCTAGGGCTAGGGCTAGGGCTAGGGCTAGGGCTAGGGCTAGGGCTAGGGCTAGGGCTAGGGCTAGGGCTAGGGCTGCGGCTAGTGCTAGTGCTAGTGCTAGTGCTAGTGCTAGTGCTAGTGCTAGTGCTAGTGCTAGTGCTAGTGCTAGTGCTAGTGCTAGTGCTAGTGCTAGTGCTAGGGCTTGGGCTCGGGTTCGCGCTGGGCTAAGTTTGGGGATTGGGTTAGGGTTAGGGTTAGGTTTACGGTGAGGGTGAAGGTGAGGTTGATGGTGAGGGTCAGGGTCAGGGTCAGGGTCAGGGTCAGGGTCAGGGTGATGGGTAGGCCTATGGCTATGGCTATGGCTATGGCTATGGCTATGGCTATGGCTAGGGTTAGGGTTAGGGTTAGGGTTAGGGTTAGGGTTAGGGTTAGGGTTAGGGTTAGGGTTAGGGTTAGGGTTAGGGTTAGGGTTAGGGTTTGGGTTAGGGTTAGGGTTAGGGTTAGGGTTAGGGTTAGGGTTAGGGTTAGGGTTAGGGCTAGGGCTAGGGCTAGGGCTAGGGCTAGGGCAAGGGCTAGGTCTAGGGCTAGGTCAAGGGCTAGGGCTAGGGTTAGGGCTAGGGCTAGGGCTAGGGCTAGGGCTAGGGCAAGGGCTAGGTCTAGGGCTAGGTCAAGGGGTAGGGCTAGGGTTAGGCTGAGGGCTAGGGCTAGGGCTAGTGTTAGGGTTAGGGTTAGGGCTACGGGTTGGGCTAGGGCTAGAGCCTGGGCTCAGCTAGCATGAGTGTGAGTGTGAGTGTGAGTGTGAGGGCTAGGGCTAGGGCTAGGGCAAGGGCTAGGGCTAGGTGTAGTGTAGAGCTATGGCTATGGCTATGGCTATGGCTATGGCTATGGCTAGGGCTAGGGCTAGGGCTAGGGCTAGGGCTAGGGCTAGGTGTAGTGTAGAGCTATGGCTAGGGCTAGGGCTAGAGCTAGGGCTAGGGCTAGGGTTAGAGCTAGGCTTTGTTAGGGTTTGTGTTATGGTTAAGTATAGGGTTAGGCTTAGGCTTAGGCTTAGGCATAGGCTTAGGGTTAGTGTTAGGGCTAGTGCTCGTGCTCGTGCTCGTGCTCGTGCTCGTGCTCGTGCTAGTGCTAGTGCTAGTGCTAGTGCTAGGGCAAGGCTAGGTCTAGGGCTAGGGCTAGGCTTAGGTTTAGGCTTAGGAATAGAAATAGGAGTAGGGCTAGAACTAGCATTTGGGTTAGGGCTAGGGCTACCGTCAGGGCTTGGGCTAGGCCTAGGGCTGCGACTAGGGCAAGGGCTAGGGTTAGTGCTAGGGCTCGGGGTCGGGCTGGGCTAAGGTTAGTGTTAGGGGTAGTGGTAGTGGTAGTGGTAGGGTTATGGCTACGGGTAAGGCTAGCGCTAACCCAAAACCTAGTTCTAGCCCTATTCCTACCCCTATCCCTACCCCTAACCCAAACCCTAGCTCTAGCCCTCGTTCTATGCCTAAGCCTAGCCCTAGCCCTAAGCCTAACCCTAGCCCTAGCACTATCCCTAGTCCTAGCCTAGCCCTAGCCCTAGCTCTAGCCCTAGCCCTAGCCCTAGCCCTAGCCCTAGCCCTAGCCCTAGCCCTAGCCCTAGCCCTAGCCCTACCCTACCCTTAACCCGAACCCTAACCCTAAACCTAACCCTAACCAAACCCTAAAGCTAAACCTTACACTAACCTTAGCCAGCCGTAGCCATAGATTTAACCCTAACCCTAACCCTAACGCTAACGCTAACGCTAACGCTAACCCAAACCCTAACCCTAACCCTAACCCTAACCCTAACCCTAACCCTAACCCTAACCCTAACCCTAGCCCTAACCCTAGCCCTAGTCCTCGCCATAGAACTAGCCCTAGCCCTAGACCTACTCCTCGCCCTAGCCCTAGCCCTAGCCGAAGCCCTAGCCCTAGCCCTAGCCCTAGCCCTAGCTCTAGCCCTAGTCCTAGTCCTAAACCTTACACTAGCCCAGCACTAGCCCTAGTGCTAGCGCTAGCACTAGCGCTAACGCAAACACAAATGCTCACCCTAACCCTAATCTTATCCCTAGCCCTAGCCCTAGCCCTAACCCTAACCCTAGCCCAAGCCCAAGCCCTAGCCCTAGCCCTAGCCATAAGCCTAGCCCTAGCCCTAGCCTTAGCCCGAGCCATGGCCCTAGGGCTTGCCCTGATCCTAGCCCGAGCTATATTCCTAACCCAAACCCTAGCTCTAGCCCTATTCCTATTCCGAGTCCTAAGCCTAGCCCTCACCTTAGCCCTAGCCCTAGCCTTGGCCCTAACCCTAACCCTAACCCTAACACTAAGACTAACACTAACCCTAACACTAACCCGACCCCGAGCCCAAGCCGTAAGCCTAACCCTAGCCGTAGCCGTAGCCGTAGCCGTAGCCGTAGCCGTAGCCCTAGCCCTAGCCCTAGCCCTAGCCCTAGCCCTAGCCCTAGCCCTAGCCCTAGCCCTAAACCTAACCCGAGCCCTAACCCTAACCCTAACACTAGCTCAGCCCTGCCTCTAGCCCTAGCCCAACCTGTAGCCCTAACCCTATCCCTAACAATAATCCTAGCCCTAAGCCTAGCCCTAGCCCTAGCCCTAGACCTACAACTAGACCTAGACCTAGACCTAGACCTAGACCTAACCCTAACCCTAACCCTAACCCTAACCCTAAACCTAACCCAAACCCTAACCTTAGCCCAGCCATAGCCCTAGCCCTAACCCTCACTCTAACCCTGTCCCTCTCCCTCACCTTCACCCTAACCCTAACCCTAACCCAAAACCTCACCGTAACCCAGCCCTAGCCATAGCCATAGCAATAGCATTTGCCCTGGTCCTGACCCTAGCCGTAGCCCTAGCCCTAGTCGTAGGACTAGGCTTAGGCCTAGGCCTAGGCCTAACCCTTCCTGTAACCCTAAACGTAACCCTAACCCTAAGCCTAACCTTGCCCGAACCCTAACTTTAACCCTAAACCTAACCCTAACACTAACACTACCCCTAGCCTTAGCCCTAGCTCTACCCATAAACCTACCCCTACCCCTACCCCTACCCCTACCCCTACCCCTACCCCTACCCCTACCCCTACCCCTACCCCTACCGCTATCCCTACCCCTACCCCTACCCCTTCCCCTTCCCCTTCCCCTAACCCAAACTCTAGCTCTAGCCCTAGTCCTATGCCTAAGGCAATCCCTAGCCCTAAGCCTAGCCCTAGCCCTGGCCCTAGCCCTAGCCCTGAACTTAACCTTAACCTTAACCTTAACCTTAACCTTAACCTTAACCTTAACCTTAACCTTAACCTTAACCTTAACCTTAACCTTAACCTTAACCTTAACCTTAAACTTAACCTTAACCTTAACCTTAACCTTAACCTTAACCTTAAACCTAACCCTAACCCTAACCCTAACCCAAAACCTAACCCTAACCCTAACCCTAAACCTAACTCTAACCCTAACCCTAACCCTAACCCTAACCCTATCCCTAAACCTAACCGTAATCCTAAACCTAAACCTAAACCTAAACCTAAACCTAAACCTAAACCTAAACCTAAACCTTATCCTAACGCTAACTCTTACCCTAACCCTAACCCTAACCCTAACCCTAACCCTAACCCTAACCCTAACCCTAACCCTAACCCTAACCCTAACCCTAACCCTAACCCTAACCCTAACCCTAACCCTAACCCTAACTCTAACCCTAACCCAAACCCTAAACCAAACCCTAAACCTAACCAAACCCTAAAGCTAAACCTAACACTAACCTTAGCCGAGCCCTGACCCTTGCCTTAACCCTAACCCTAACCCTAAACCTAACTCTAGCACTAGCACTAGCCCTACCCCAATCCTAACCTTAAGCTTAACCCTAGCCCTAGCCCTCGCCGTACCCCTAACCCTAATCCTACCCCAGCCCTAGCCCTCGGCCTAGGCCTAGCATTTCCCTAGCCCTAGAAGTAGTCCTAGTCCTAGTCCTAACCCTAACCCTAGCCCAGCCCTAGCCCTAGTGCTAGCACTAAGACAAACGCTAACACTAACACTAACCCTATTCTTATCCCTAGCCCTAACCCTAACCCTAATCCTAGCCCAAGCCCAAGCCCTAGCCCTAAGCCTAACCCTAGCCCTATCCCTATCCCTAGTCGTAGCACTATGCCTAGGCCTAAACCAAACCCTTACCTAACCCTAACCCTAACCCTAACCCTAGCCCTAGCCCTAGCCCTAGCCCTAGCCCTAGCCCTAGCCCTAGCCCTAGCCCTAGCCCTAGCCCTAGCCCTAGCCCTAGCCCTAGCCCTAGCCCTAGCCCTAGCCCTAGCCCTAGCCCTAGCCCTCACCCTCACCCTCACGCTAGCTCAGCCCTGGCTCTAACCCTAGCCCAACCCGTCGCACTGACCGTAACAATAACACGAGCCCTAGCCCTAGCCCTAAGCCTACCCATAGCCATAACCCTGGCCCTAGCCCTAACCCTAACCCTAACCCTAACCCTAACCCTAACCCTAACCCTAACCCTAACCCTAACCCTAACCCTAACGCAACCCCTAACCTTAGCCGAGCCCGAGCCCTACCACTAGCACTAGAACTAGGCCTAGTCCTAGCCCTAGCCACAGCCCTAGGCCTAGCCCAAGCCCTGACCCTAGCCCTAGCCCTAGCCCTACCTTTAGGGTTAGGGTTAGGGCTCGGGTTAGGGTTAGGGCTAGGGCTAGGGCTAGGGCTAGGGCTAGGGCTAGGGCTAGGGCTAGGGCTAGGGCTAGGGCTGCGGCTACGGCTAGTCCTAGTGCTGGTGCTAATGCTAGGGTTCGCGCTCGCGCTCGCGCTGGGCTAAGTTTGGGGATTGGGTTAGGGTTAGGGTGAGGGTGAGGGTGAGGGTGAGGGTCAGGGTCAGGGTCAGAGTCAGGGTCAGGGTCACGGTCAGGGTGATGGCTATGCCTAGGGCTATGGTTATGGCTAGGGCTAGGGCTAGGGCTAGGGTTAGGGTTAGGGTTTTGTTTAGGCCTAGGACTAGTGCTACAACTAGGGCTAGGGCTAGGGCTCGTCCTCGTGCTCAAGCTCGAGCTCGGGGTAGGGCTCGGGGTAGGGGTAGGGCTACGGCTAGGGCTAGGATTACGCTTAGGGCTAGGGTTAGGATTAGGGCTATATCTACGGCTATGGCGAGGGCAGGGCAAGGTTGAAGGTGAGTGTTAGTGTTACTGTTAGGGCTATGGCTAGGGCTACAGCTAGGGCTACGGCTAGGGTTAGGCTTACGGCTCGGGCTCGGGCTTGGGTTACCATTAGAGTTATGGCTATGGCTAGGGCCTGGCGTGGGTTAGGTTTATGGTTAGGGTTAGGGTAAGGGTTAGGGTTAGGGTTAGGGTTAAGGTTAGGGTACGGCAAGCCTAGTGCTAGGGCTAGGGCTAGGGCTCGCGCTGGGCTAAGTTTGGGGATTGGGTTAGGGTTAGGGTTCGTGTTAGGGTTAGGGTTAGGGCTAGGGTAGGGCTAGTGCTAGTGCTTGGGCTCGGGCTCGGGCTCGGGCTGGGCTAAGTTTGGGGATTGGATTATGTTTAGGGCTCCTGTTAGGGTTAGGGCTAGGGCTAGGGCTAGGGCTAGGGCTACGGCTAGGGCTAGGGCTAGGGCTAGGGCTAGGGCTAGGGCTAGGGCTAGGGCTAGGGCTAGGGCTAGGGCTAGGGCTAGGGCTAGGGCTAGGGCTAGGGCTAGGGCTAGGGCTAGGGCTACGGCTAGGGCTAGGGCTAAGGCTAGGACTAGGGCTAGGGCTAGGGCTTGTGCTAGGGTAATGGTAGGGCGATGGGTTGGGCTAGGGCTAGAGACAGGGCTGAGCTAGCGCGAGGGTGAGGTTGAGGGTGAGGACTAGGGTTTGGGCTAGGGCTAGGGCTAGGGCTAGGGCTAGGGCTAGGGCTGGGGTTAGGGTTAGGGTTAGGGTTAGGGTTTGGTTTAGTCCTTGGCCTAGTGCTACGACTAGGGATAGGGATAGGGCTAGAGTTAGGCTTAGGGCTTGGGCTTGGGCTGGGGTAAGGTTTAGGTTTAGGGCTAGGGATAAGAATAGGGTTAGGGTTAGCATTTGCGTTAGCGCTAGCACTAGCACTAGGGCTAGGGCTGGGCTAGGGTTAGGGTTAGGACGAGGACGAGGACGAGGACGAGGACAAAGACTACTTCCAGGGCTAGGGCTATGCTAGGCCTAGGCCGAGGGCTAGGGCTGGGGCTACGGTTAGGGATCGGGGTACGGCGAGGGCTAGGGCTAGGGTTAAACTTAAGGTTAGGATTAGGCTAGGGCTAGTGCTAGTGCTATGGTTAGGGTTAGTGTTAGGGATAGGGTTACGGTTAGTATTAGGGGTTAGGGTTAGGTTGAGGCTGAGGGTGAGGGAGAGGGAGAGGCAGAGGCAGAGGCAGAGGGAGAGGCTGAGGCTGAGGCTGAGGCTGAGGCTGAGGGCTAGGGCTAGGGCTAGGGCTAGGGCTAGGGCTATGACCTGGTCTAAGGTTAGGGTTTGGGTTAGGGGTTAGGGTTAGGGCTATTGCTAGGACTAGGGCCAGGCCAGGGCTAGGTTTAGGGTGAGGGAGAAGGTGAGGCTTGGGATTAGGGCTAGGGCTAAGGGTAGGTCTAGGTCCTAGGTCTAGGTCTAGGTCTAGGTCTAGGTCTAGGGCTAGGGCTAGGGCTAGGGCTAGGGCTAGGGCTAGGGCTAGGGCTAGGGCTAGGGCTAGTGCTAGGCCTAGGGCTAGGCTAGAGCTAGGGCTAGGCTTAGGGCTAGGATTATTGTTAGGGATAGGGTTGGGGCTACGGGTTGGGCTAGGGCTTGAGGCAGGGCTGAGCTAGTGTTAGGGTTAGGTTTAGGGCTCGGGTAAGGGTTAGGGCTAGGGCTAGGGCTAGGGCTAGGGCTAGGGCTAGGGCTAGGGCTAGGGCTAGGGCTAGGGCTAGGGCTAGGGCTAGGGCTGCGGCTAGTGCTAGTGCTAGTGCTAGTGCTAGTGCTAGTGCTAGTGCTAGTGCTAGTGCTAGTGCTAGTGCTAGTGCTAGTGCTAGTGCTAGTGGCTAGTGCTAGGGCTTGGGCTCGGGTTCGCGCTGGGCTAAGTTTGGGGATTGGGTTAGGGTTAGGGTTAGGTTTACGGTGAGGGTGAAGGTGAGGTTGATGGTGAGGGTCAGGGTCAGGGTCAGGGTCAGGGTCAGGGTCAGGGTGATGGGTAGGCCTATGGCTATGGCTATGGCTATGGCTATGGCTATGGCTATGGCTAGGGTTAGGGTTAGGGTTAGGGTTAGGGTTAGGGTTAGGGTTAGGGTTAGGGTTAGGGTTAGGGTTAGGGTTAGGGTTAGGGTTAGGGTTTGGGTTAGGGTTAGGGTTAGGGTTAGGGTTAGGGTTAGGGTTAGGGTTAGGGTTAGGGTTAGGGTTAGGGTTAGGGTTAGGGTTAAAGCTATGGCTACGGCTGGGCTAAGGTTAGTGTTAGGTTTAGCTTTAGGGTTTGGTTAGGGTTAGGTTTAGGGTTAGGGTTCGGGTTAAGGTTAGGTTAGGGCTAGGGCTAGGGCTAGGGCTAGGGCTAGGGCTAGGGCTAGGGTTAGGCTTAGGGCTAGGGCTAGACTTAGGCATAGAACGAGGGCTAGAGCTAGGGTTTGGGTTAGGGGTAGGGGTAGGCTTAGGACTAGGAATAAGAATAGGAATAGGGCTAGAACTAGGTTTTGGGTTAGCGCTAGCCTTAGCAGTAGCCATAACCCTACCCCTACCACTACCCCTAACCCTAACCTTAACATTAACACCAGCCCGAGCCCTAGCACTAGCACTAGCACTAGCCCTAGCCCTAGTTGTAGCACTAGTCGTAGGCCTAAACAAAACCCTAACCCTAACCCTAACCCTAACCCTAATCCTAACCCTAACCCTAGCCCTAGCCCTAGCGCTAGCCCTAGCCATAGCCATAGCCATAGCCCTATGCCTAGCCATCACCCTGACCCTGACCCTGACCCTGACCCTGACCCTCACCCTCACCGTAACCCTAACCATAACCCAATCCCCAAACTTAGCCCAGCGCGAGCCCGAGCCCGAGCACTAGCACTAGCACTAGCACTAGCACTAGCCGCAGCCCTAGCCCTAGCCCTAGCCCTAATCCTAACCCGAGCCCTAACCCTAACCCTAACACTAGCTTAGCCCTGGCACTAGCCCTAGCCCAATCGGTAGCACTAACCCTATACCTAACAATAGTCCTAGCCCTAAGCCTAGCCCTAGCCCTAGCCCTAGCACTAGCACTAGCACTAGCCCTAACACTAGCCCTAGCCCTAGCCCTAGCCCTAGCCCTAGCCCTTGCCCTAGCCGTAGCTGTAGCCCTAAACCTAACCCTAACCCTAACCTTAAACCTAAACCAAACCCTAACCTTAGCCCAGCCCTAGCCCTAGCCCTAGCCCTAACCCTCACTCTAACCCTCTCCCTCACCTTCACACTAACCCTAACCCTAACCCAAAACCTCACCTTAACCCAGCCCTAGCCATACACATAGCACTAGCATTAGCCCTGGTCCTGACCCTAGCCATAGCCCTAGAACTACTCGTAGCACTAGGCTTAGGCCTAGGCCTAACCCTTCCTGTAACCCTAAACGTAACCCTAACCCTAAGCCTAACCTTGCCCGAAACTTAACCCTAACCCTAACCCTAACCCTAACCCTAACCCTAACCCTAACCCTAACCCTAACCCTAACCCTAACCCTAACCCTAACCCTAACCCTAACCCTAACCCTAACCCTAACCCTAACCCTAACCCTAACCCTAACCCTAACCCTAACCCTAACCCTAACCCTAACCCTAGCCCTAGCCTTGGCCCTAGCCCTAGCCCTAGCCCTAGCCCTAGCCATAGCCCTAGCCCTACCCCTAGACCTAGCCCTACCCCTACCCCTACCCCTACCCCTACCCCTACCCCTACCCCTACCCCTACCCCTAGTTCTAGCCCTAGCCCTAACCCTAGCCCTAGCCCTAACACTAACCCTCACCTTCACAATCACCCTCACCCTAGCCCTGGCCTGGCCCTAGTCCTAGCAATAGATCTTACCCTAACCCTAGCCCTACACCTAATCCTAGCCCGAGCCCGAGCCCGAGCCGTCCACCGAATTTTAGCCATAGCCATAGTCGTAGCACTAGGCCTAGGCCTAGGCCTAATCCTTACCCTAGCCCTAGCCCTCACCCTCACGCTAGCTCAGCCCTGGCTCTAGCCCTAGCGCAACCTGTCACCCTAATCCTACCCATAACACTAGCCCTAGCCCTAAGCCTAGCCTTAAGCCCTAGCCCTAGCCCTAGCCCTAGCCCTAGCCCTAGCCCTAGCCCTCACCCTCTCCCTCTCCCTCACCCTCACCCTAACACTCACCCTCACCCTAACCCTCTCCCTCTCCCTCTCCCTCACCCTCACCCTCACCCTCACCCTCACCCTCACCCAAACCCTAACCTTAGCCCAGCCCTAGCACTAACCCTTGCCCTAAAACCTAACACTAACACTAACACTAACCCTAACACATACCCTAACAGTAACCCTAACCCTAACCCTAACCCTAACCCTAACCCTAGCCCTAGCACTAGCACTAGCCCAATCCAAACCTTAAGCTTAACCCTAGTCCTAGCCCCAGCCCTCGCCGTACCCCTAACCCTAATCCTACCCCAGCCCTACGCCTAGGGCTAGCATAGCCCTAGCCCTAGAAGTAGTCCTAGTCCTAGTCCTAGTCCTAGTCCTAGTCCTAGTCCTAGTCCTAGTCCTAGTCCTAGTCCTAGTCCTAGTCCTAGTCCTAGTCCTAGTCCTAACCCTAACGCAAACGCTAACCCAAACCCTAGCCCTAATCTTATCCCTAGCCCTAACCCTAACCCTAAACCTAGCCCAAGCCCAAGCCCCAGCCCTAGCCCTAAGGCTAACGCTAGCCCTAGCCCTAGTCGTACCACTAGGCCTAAACCTAAACCAAACCCTAACTCTAACCCTAACCCTAATCCTAAGCCTAGCCCTAGCCCTAGCCCCAGCCCTCACCCTCACCCTCACCCTCACCCTCACCCTCACGCTAGCTCAGCCCTGGCTCTAGCCCTAGCCCAACCCGTCGCCCTAACCGTAACCCTAACCCTAGACTTAGCCCTAAGCCTAGCCCTAGCCCTAAACCTTGCCCTAGCCCTAGCCCTAGCCCTAAACCTAAACCTAACCCTAACCCTAACCCCAACCCTAACCCAAACCCTAACCTTAGACCAGTCATAGCCCTAGCCCTAGCCCTAGCCCTAGCCCAAGCCCTCAGCCTCAGCCTCAGCCTCAGCCTCAGCCTCAGCCTCAGCCTCTCCCTCTCCCTCTCCCTCTCCCTCTCCCTCTCCCTCTCCCTCTCCCTCTCCCTCTCCTCTCCCTCTCCCTCACCCTCACCCTCAGCCTAACCCTAACCCTAATACTAACCGTAACCTTATCCCTAACACTAACCCTAACCATAGCACTAGCACTAGCCCTAGCCTAATCCTAACCTTAAGTTTAACCCTAGCCCTAGCCCTAGCCCTCGCCGTACCCCGAACCCTAACCGTAGCCCCAGCCCTAGCCCTCGGCCTAGGCGTAGCATAGCCCTAGCCCAGGAAGTAGTCTTTGTCCTCGTCCTCGTCCTCGTCCTAACCCTAACCCTAGCCCAGCCCTAGCCCTAGTGCACAGCTAGCGCTAACGCAAATGCTAACCCTAACCCTAACCCTAACCCTAACCCTAACCCTAACCCTAACCCTAACCCTATTCTTATCCCAAGCCCCTAAACCTAACCCTTACCTCAGCCCAAGCCCAAGCCCAAGCCCTAAGCCTAACTCTGGCCCCATCCCTATCCCTAGTCGTAGCACTAGGCCTAGGCCTAAACCAAACCCTTACCTAACCCTAACCCTAACCCTAACCCTAGCCCCTAGCCCTAGCCCTAGCCCTACCCCAAGCCCTAGCCCTAGCCCTAGCCCTAGCCGTAGCCATAGCCCTAGCCCTAGCCCTACCCTTAGCCCTAGCCCTAATCCTAAGCCTCACCTTCTCCCTCACCCTAAACCTAGCCCTGGCCTGGCCCTAGTCCTAGCAATAGCCCTAACCCTAACCCTGGCCCTAAGCCTATTCCTAGTCCGAGACCGAGCATTAGCCCGAACCGAGCTTTAGCCATAGCCATATTCGTAGCACTAGGCCTAGGCCTAGGCTTAATACTAGCCCTAGCCGTAGCCGAAGCCCTAGCCCTAGCCCTAGCCCTAGCCCTGGTCCTAGTCCTAGTCCTAGTCCTAGCCCTCGGCCTAGCCCTCGGCCTAGCCCTCGGCCTAGCCCTAGCCCTAACCCTAGCCCTAACCTTAGCCCAGCTCTAGCCCTAACTCTGGCACTAAAACCTAACCCTAACCCTAACCCTAACACTAACCTTAACCCTAACCCTAGCCCTAGCACTAGCACTAGGGCTATTTCTACATCTACGGCCAGAGCTGGGCTAGGCTGTGGGTGAGGGTGAAGGTGAGGGTTAGTGTTAGGGCTAGGGCTAGGGCTAGGCTTAGAGTTAGGGTTTGTGTTAGGGTTCCGCCTTGGGTTAGGGATAGGGTTAGGCTTAGGCTTACGCTTAGGGTTAGGCTTAGGCCTAGTGCTACGGCTAGGGCTAGGGCTTAAGCTAGGGTCAGGGCTAGGCCTAGGGAAGGGCTGCGGCTAGGGCTAGGGCTAGGGCTAGGGCTAGGGCTAGGGTTAGGGCTAGGGATAGGGATAGGGATAGGGATAGGGATAGGGATAGGGATAGGGATAGGGATAGGGATAGGGATAGGGATAGGGCTAGGGCTAGGGCTAGGGCTAGGGCTAGGGCTAGGGCTAGGGCTAGGGCTAGGGCTAGGGCTAGGGCTAGGGCTAGGGCTAGGGCTAGGGCTAGGGCTAGGGCTAGGGCTAGGGCTAGGGCTAGGGCTAGGGCTAGGTCTGGGGTTAGGGTTAGGGTTAGGGTTTGGTTTAGGCCTAGGCCTAGTGCTACGACTAGGGATAGGGATAGGGCTAGAGTTAGGCTTAGGGCTTGGGCTTGGGCTTGGGCTGAGGTAAGGGTTAGGTTTTAGGGCTAGGGATAAGAATAGGGTTAGGGTTAGGGTTAGGGTTAGGGTTAGCATTTGCGTTAGCGCTAGCTGTGCACTAGGGCTAGGGCTGGGCTAGGGTTAGGGTTAGGACGAGGATGAGGACGAGGACAAAGACTACTTCCAGGGCTAGGGCTATGCTACGCCTAGGCCGAGGGGTAGGGCTGGGGCTACGGTTAGGGTTCGGGGTACGGCGAGGGCTAGGGCTAGGGCTAGGGTTAAACTTAAGGTTAGGATTAGGCTAGGGCTAGTGCTAGTGCTATGGTTAGGGTTAGTGTTAGGGATAGGGTTACGGTTAGTATTAGATTTAGGGTTAGGGTTAGGGTGAGGGAGAGGGGAGAGGGAGAGGGAGAGGGAGAGGGAGAGGGAGAGGGAGAGGGAGAGGGAGAGGGAGAGGGAGAGGGAGAGGGAGAGGGTTAGGGTTAGGGTGAGGCTGAGGCTGAGGCTGAGGGCTAGGGGCTAGGGCTAGGGCTAGGGCTATGAGTGGTCTAAGGTTAGGGTTTGGGTTAGGGTTAGGGTTAGGGTTAGGGTTAGGGTTAGGGTTAGGTTCAGGGCTAGGGCTAGGGCTAGGGCTAGGGTTAGGGCTAGGACTAGGCTTAGGGCTAAGTATAGGGTTAGGGTTACGGTTAGGGCGACGGGTTGGGCTAGGGCTAAAGCCAGGGCTGAGCTAGCGTGAGGGTGAGGGTGAGGGCTGGGGCTAGGGCTAGGGCTAGGGCTAGGCTTAGGATGAGGGTTAGGGTTAGGGTTTGGTTTAGGTTTAGGCCTAGTGGTACGACTAGGGCTAGGGCTAGCGTTAGCCTTAGGGTCAGGGCTTGGGCTTGGGCTTTGGGCTAGGTTTAGGGTTAGGGTTAGGGCTAGGGATAAGATTAGGGTTAGGGTTTGGGTTAGCGTTTGCGTTAGGGATTAGGACTAGGACTAGGACTAGGACTAGGATTAGGACTAGGACTAGGACTAGGACTAGGACTAGGACTAGGACTAGGACTAGGACTATTTCTAGGGCTAGGGCTATACTAGGCCTAGGCCGAGGGGTAGGGTTGGGGTAGGATTAGGGTTAGGGGTACGGCGAGGGCTAGGGCTAGGGCTAGGGTTAAGCTTAAGCTTCGGATTGGGCTAGGGCTAGTGCTAGGGTTAGGGTTAGTGTTAGTGTTAGGGTTAGGGTTTCTGTTAGGGTTACTGTTAGGGTTAGTGTTAGT